>JAOTOM010003394.1:147500-153349 GCA_034440615.1 Ashinkailepas kermadecensis | reverse complement strand
CACACACACGGGCACACACACACACACACACTCACAACACACACACACACCCATACACACACACACACACTCACAACACACACACACACACACACACACACGGGCACACACACACACACACATACACTCACAACACACACACACACACACACACACACACACACACACCCATACACACACACACACACCCACACACACACACACGGGCACACACACACACACACACGGGCACACACACACAAACACACACACACACACACACATCCACACAAACACGGACACACCAACACATCCACACAAACACGGACACACCAACACATCCACACATCCATACACACGGGCACACCCATACACCCACACATCCACACACGCACACACGCGTGTGTCCGTGTGTTCGTGTGTGGGTGTGTGTCCAAGTCTGTGTGCATGGGCATGTATCCAAGTCTGCGTGTATGGGTGGTGTCCAAGTCTGCCTGTGTGGGTGTGTGCGGACGTACGGACGTGCATGTGTGAGTGTGTGTGGGTGTGTGCGGCCGTTCCTGCGAGTGCGAGGGAGCACGGGCCTCTGCTCGTGCCATTCCGTATAACTCGTGTGAGAAGCATCTTGTGACAGGTATTATTAAAGCCAATGGAACCTTGCCTACAATGCAATGTTACAAATTATATCTTTTCTCGCCCGATGTGGCTTAATGTGATGTTTTTACCACCTCCACTTGCACCACTCTTGGATGGCCAATCTAGAACTTTACTTAGTGCTTTTTTATTTGCAACATTTACAGCATTGCATTGTTGTACGAATGTCACAAACAACTGATTAAACATTGCCTATAATGCCAGTAGCCAATGGTTTGAAGCTTGGCATATTAAGCGTGTCAGCGGTTTGACATTTGGCATAGTAAACGTGCCAGTGGTTTGCCAGCAACTTGACATAGTAAACGTGCCGGTGGTTTGCCAGCAACTTGGCATAGAAAGCGTGTGCGTAGTTTTAAGTTTGGCAGTGTCAGCACGACGCGTTGGAAGGTTTGGCTCCAGCGAGCTTAATGCATTATTCATGTAGCGCACTGGCTGCCTGCAGGCGATATTTTCCCCAGATTTCCATGTCCAATACTGCCAATTATTCCACTAGGTCTCGCAAAATAAGAAGACATTTATGGAACATGACACGTGCACGGTCGCCAGGGCACCTTGTTCAGTCAGGTAAATCGCGATGAGAACTGCTCTGCTCATTCATTGCTCTGCATGACCCATCGGCACACTTTTTTTTAGTGCTTCTTAGGATTTAATTGTCAGCATCATTGTTTCACGACCAAGATAAAAGCCAATGAGACATTGCCTATGCTAAATGTTCATTGGCTCCAATGCACAATTGCTAGGGCATCTGACACGTAATCATGCAAATCGCGGCGACAACGGTGAGACGAATTGAACTCATACTTTCTCAGCCTGGTGAACGGATCTAGCATTCGCAATGCGCAATAATTTTCCACCATCGCAGTGCGCGGGAGAGGGGAAATTTTGGCCCCTACTAAATTTTGTTCCAAACACAATTGATAAATGTGTTACATGGTATGATATAACTCCATCCTTCGATTATCAGAGCTACTTAAAACATTTGCATCTATCTCCTTGGATTGACCTTCCAGGTCAGGTCAAACAGGCGTATGTCAGAGTGCAGGTAGTCACCCATCTACGACGTATTTATATGACCCTGGTCGTAAAAGAAATACGACGCCTGATTTAATTTTGATGATATGCGAACTGCAAGCTTAGTCTAACACATATGACACGTGCAAAGGTCAAGGTCACCGACCTCGTACAGGTGAAATACCTGGAAATATGTATTGTTTGCACTGCTTGAAGATGACGATTTTCGAAGCATTTGGTGCTGAGAAAAAGTAAGGAGTAACACCAAAGCAAAACGGAACGATTTCCACATGTTTTGATAATTTCGCATGAGAAAGTTCAGAAATATTCATTTTTCTGTCGGGAAATTTTACCTAGATAAAAGTTATTCATATATAATTTTTGAACTCTAGTCTCATGAAATTTGAAATTAGCGTGCAAAGCAACCCTGGTTTAGCCATTGGATATTCTAAATAATGCGTATTTTATCATCCAGAGCGTCCGCAATGCACATACCTCGACATTTCAGGTACTACGTCATCGATCTGGTCAGGTATTAACGTGAAACTATGAATGCAATAAGACGATGTAATTTGCCACCACATACATTTCGGCTTAAAAAAAATATTCGCGACAATTGTATATAGAACAAAACTTTGTTTTCCAGTTTTAACCTCCGTTTGACGTGGCGACCAAACCTGAGGTCACATTTTGTGTTTGAGTTTGTCTTTCGTTATTTTTCTATGCCACTGGCATGGCAAAAACCAGTTTTTGCGAGCTTTTTGTAAATCTGCCAATGTTCATATCACATCATATGTCTTAACGCACCTGGTTATCGAACCACGAAGGAAGCCAGGATCCAGAATCCTGGCTTCGGGGTGGGGTGGGGGCAATTAAAAACTTCCTCCGATTTCGAAAAAAAAATCATGTTTGAATAGCTCACATTCGACGGGTATGTGTAAGACAACATTTATATAATAAATTGTCCTTAGATTTTGAAAAATGCTACTTTAATGTAGGTTATCGGTAAAAATCGGCCTCTTGGGGGGGGGGAGGGGGACCACGTCCCTTTTGACCCCCTGGATCAGCCCCCGCACCGAGCACGTTATACAAGGGCTAATGCGACCTTGCCTACAGCTACTTAATTAGTTATCCAGTGTTGTGTGCTATGTTCGCTTTTTCGCTTCCAATGTACCTCATGCTATGCAGCAGTTTCCTTCACCATTATGTTCGACCCTCGGTTCATAGATCATCTCATTTGGTCGGCGGCGCCCCTGGTTCCGCCTACGTCTATCACCACGCTGCAGGACAATCATATGTGCATACTTCACATCAAATCACCAGGTGTCACCACCAGTCGGTGCACAATCCACCTGAGGTAGGACTCGACGCTAGGTGGCTCTGCTATTCCACACGTTACGCTAGGTGGCTCTACTGTACCACATGCAACATCCAGAATAAAACCGGTTGCTTAATTATAATGTAAGACATGAATGTCCTGGAATGTATTTATTTGCATGCAAATTAATTGATGTAGGTCGAGGACATTCATTCGAATTCACCTTGGGAAGGTGGTCAGTATGAATACGTGGTTTCAGGAGCATCTAAAAGCAGGAAATGGCAATGATCTGCGGGAAAAAAAAACACTGCTTATGCCAAGGAATATGACACAAAATGAGACCTCAGCTCGATAATAGTGTATTTTTTAAATCGAAATATCCGTGCAAACGGTGCCATCCCTATCAGAAGCACTGAACGACTGTCTGCTGGCGCGCGTCGTTTTTCAGCCGGCGGTCGCGACAAGATCACCTGGAGATGGCACGCAGCCTGTCAGATGGCGACGGTCGGGGCTGCTCATGCAGTGAGGGTGCCCTTACCCAGTGTCTGGTCCCCCCTGAGTCGTGTCGCGCGCCACGTTCTGGCCGGCGGGATCCAGACGTAGCTGGCAGCGTTCCAGCAGGCCCGCTCCCCTGCATACAAAGGAGGGTGGCGTATACCAATCCTTGTATTGGTACCAATACAAGGATTGATTGTATGAGCTCTGGAGGAGCCGGCTTGGTCTCCCGACTGGCTGGCGGTGCAGTTATGGCGTTGTGCGATGCAGGCACGTCCAAACGGCTTCATGCTGCTGGTGCAGTTGATGCTGTTCGGCTCTCGAACAAAAACAGTAAATTTGCCAGAGTGGAATGTTTATCGTATCTGATAATCGTATCGCCATTGGACGCGTTAAGAAATAGTGTAACGTATTGCAGACGTTGTCATGTTTGTGTTGCTGAGTGAATTGGCGTCATAACTTCGCTGTCCGTATTACGAAGCGAGTGACAACAAACCATGACCAAGTTGGAATGTTTATCGTATCTGATAATCGTATCGCCGTACCTGATAAATACGGCGCGAGGGCCGTACTAAATCTGGCGAGATATCCCAACCCTCGTTTTCTTTGCACGATTAAAAAGAAAACATCTGCACCGAGGGCGGGTACAGTATATTCGCTTACCCCACTCCCTCAATACACCATTGAACCTGTATGAATGTGGAGTGCGGATCTGGGCATCAGTGCCGTGCAGTTGGTTTCGCCATGCTTCCTGACCCGGTAAAACGCAAACGTAACCACGTCAACGTAAACACGGCACAACTGATGCGGACTCCAGTAAGAGGTGGTATCCATACGGATAGCCGGCTGTTGCCAACCGGACTTGGAAGGTTCCGCGGTGAGGTCGGCACTGTTGGTCAACGCAGCTACACTTAATCCCATGTCTGGTACAGGTAGCTGGGTGCCACAACTAAAGGCTACAACGACAATTCGACACGGGCGGCATATTTCAATACTCGACTGCTTGCCCCCGTTTGGCTGCGCTCGTCCACATTCGGCGTTGACCACGCGGCCACATCTGTACCGCTTGGCGCGCCTCGTCCACATTCGGCGTTGACCACGCGGCCACATCTGTACCGCTTGGCGCGCCTCGTCCACATTCGGCATTGACCACGCGGCCACATCTGTACCGTTTGGCTGCGCTCGTCCACATTCGGCGTTGACCACGCGGCCACATCTGTACCGTTTGGCTGCGCTCGTCCACATTCGGCGTTGACCACGCGGCCACATCTGTACCGTTTGGCTGCGCTCGTCCACATTCGGCGTTGACCACGCGGCCACATCTGTACCGCTTGGCGCGCCTCGTCCACATTCGGCATTGACCACGCGGCCACATCTGTACCGTTTGGCTGCGCTCGTCCACATTCGGCGTTGACCACGCGGCCACATCTGTACCGTTTGGCTGCGCTCGTCCACATTCGGCGTTGACCACGCGGCCACATCTGTACCGTTTGGCTGCGCTCGTCCACATTCGGCGTTGACCACGCGGCCACATCTGTACCGCTTGGCGCGCCTCGTCCACATTCGGCGTTGACCACGCGGCCACATCTGTACCGCTTGGCGCGCCTCGCTCCTGTGCCATGACATTGTGGACGACGCGCCTGTTCCCTACGGCCCGACAGGCTTTCCTATAATCAACTGAATTGCAGCCGAGCGATAGGCAGAAATGGTGAAGAACAGGCGGTTCGGGTAGGCCGTGATGCCGTGCAAGCACAAAGCAGGCAGTGGTGCTTCCTCTCCAAGCTTCTCCAATTTCTGCAGGCCATTATTATTATTATTATTATATATTTTATTTGTTCAGGCGAGATGCTTAGTCAGTTCGGCTGGTCATTAATGGAACATTTTGTCTTGTCAGCGAGCAAGGAGACGGGGGAAGGCACGTCACCTATGTAGCTATGTCATGTGTCGCTCACATCTTCTCGCTGTTTGTTGGTAAGGCTTCCGATGCAGCAATGAACACTTCACGGCACGCCTGCTATCTTTTTTTTCCTGCCTGTCACTATATGCAGATGAGGAATGATGTGGAATGATGTGGAATGATATGGTATAAGAACCGCCACCCCACACATATGCATATCACTAACCCCTGGTTTCGGTTTCCTCCAGGACCGCTGACAAGCCTACCATCGTTATTTTTTTATAAGTTCCAACTTGCATATCAAGATGACAAGAATTCCAACAATACTGTCTCCATGAACTAGTGGTGTCCGCACAGGTGTGCAATGCGAAATTTTGAACCTGAACATACTAATGCGGCAGATTCCGTCGCGGAATAAGTGGTTGCTGGCTGGAAATGTGACATTCTGAGAGGCGAGGAACGGAAGCCTGTGACTAATAAAAGCGCAAATCTGGA
>JAOTOM010003394.1:60000-142500 GCA_034440615.1 Ashinkailepas kermadecensis | reverse complement strand
ATATATATATATATATATATATATATATATATATATATATATATATATATATATATATATATATATATATATATATATATATATATATAGAGAGAGAGAGAGAGAGAGAGAGAGAGAGAGAGAGAGAGAGAGAGAGAGAGAGAGAGAGAGAGAGAGAGAGAGAGAGAGAGAGAGCACACAAAATAGGGGAAGACAGGAACGTTTGCATTAATGTTAACACTCCATACACGACATCAATTGACGATATCCGTGATGTCCGTCCTGCACTCTAGGCCTAGCAATAAGCATCGTTGTGAAAATATCAAAACAATAGGCGCAACGGCATGAGGAGTGGTGTGAGGAAAGGACCCCTTCCAAAAATCAAGTATAAAGTTACACAGTTGCGTGGAAACAGTCCACTTGAAAAGTAGCCTGTTCCTCATGCGTGCTATTATCTGACGTTTCTACGCCCACAAATGTATTACTATGCATCAAATGTTACTCTTCATCGGCACCACATGTCAATCGTGGTTCTCACTCTTATTTTCACACCGACGATCCTCCTGTTGAGTGGCGTCGGTAGCTCAGTGGTTAAACTGAGCGTCTGGCACGCCACAGGTACGGGGTTCGATTCCCCGCGATGCCCGCCCTTCCTGCCAGGGTGAGAGGCAGGCGACGCCATACGGCCTCAGCTGCCACAATCCAATCCGAACTCTCGTGGAGTGCGGCGTGTCCCAGCAGCCGGAGCCGGCGGGCGCGTACAACTGACCGCCGGCGGCCGTCCCCCCCCCGACCTCGCCACTGTGCCTCGTCACCCCGCTCGCTGACAACACCGCCCGCGGGTAGGCGACAGACAGACAAGCAGACAGACAGACCGACAGCGGCGCGGCCGTCGGGCCGGCACGTATTGACCCGGCGCCGCCTGTTCCCAGCTGGCCAAGCGGCTGCACAGGGCCTGCGTGGCGTACGCGGCGTGGAAGCGGCGGCATAACGCCGCGTTCAAGCCGTGGCTGTATCCGGAGCAGATGACGGCCAAGCGGATCGACGTGGCCATGGTGGGTGTCGGGCGCGGTATCGATCCCGCGCACCGAGCGAGGCGCGGCGTCCCACTACCCGGCTGCGGTCGAGCGGCTGCAGTTCCCCTGACTGTCTCGTGAAGGTCCGGTGCACATGGGCTGCGCTGGGCGAAAACGATGTGGAATTATATCTCGCCCTGTTCCGACTTCAAAGTCCCGAGTGTGTGAATACGCACAGTAGGTTGCAGGAGGCTCACTGATGCTTAAGTCTCAGAGTTCAAACTTGTTTTTTTTGTCGGCCGAACATTACCATCACAAGTATTGGGATAAGCGAGTTACGGAATTTGAATGGCCCGTGACATACATGGGCAGTTACATTGTTTCAAAAGTGGTGATGTTTGGTTAACTTAAATGGTGTCATGAGGGGGTGGGGGTTGGGTGGGGGGGGCACCGCCATGCCCACAATAGGAGATCCAACTGCCGCCAAATGATGCTAATATGACGTCACCGGCCGTGGCTGCGATCCACTCCTGACAGAAAACGTTGCCTCCACCTGGCATTGTCATTTAGCTTGAATCCGGGTTGGCTTGTGTATCTAATGGTGGGCTGTTCTGTTATTGCATTGTATTGGCAGGCACGTGTAAGTAGTGAATACAGGATATATATCGAGATATTCATATTGTTTTGCACTGCTTTATTGGTAGTTTGCCCAATCCATAATCTTTAGCAGTGATGAAGTCAAGGTGGGTACGTCACGGCTGTTATGCACACACCGTTGCGGCCGGAAACAGAGGAATGGGAAACGTCCAACAAATGGGTGGGTCAGAGTTATTTTAATGTATTCCTTGTATCTGATGCGATACGGGTAATTGTAAGACCCAGCAAAGGGTGTATAGGCCATTGCCCTCCCTGTCAAGGTACATACACATGTTATTATGGCTTCCAATGAGGCCTGGGAAGTTTGCGAAAAGTCAGTGTGCCAGAACCATTTTCTAGATTCTTCTTCAAATACAATGTCAATGCAAGGCCACACAGAGAAACTTTTAAGGTAACAGCACCCACATACATAGCTGAAAGGAGAAGAGACAACGAGAGCATGCCGATGCTCGAGAAGAATGGGGAGGGGCAAAGCCAGGAAATTACTCCTCCATACTTTAGTTGTTGAACATAATCTTGGAAATCACTCGGGTGGTAGCTATACTGAAGGGACATAGTTGAAGCAAATGTCCTGGAGCCCTAATGCGTAGAAACCCCGTGAGTTAATTATATTCGCACAGCTTTTAAATGTTACCCTGAAAGACAGATTTCAATCCCGAACGGCAGCTTCCTCTCGCTCTCGATCCTTACATCGCTGGATCGTGCCTCCGGTACTACATAACTTGAAAGGTGTTCTTTTCCGCGTTGCTAAAAATCAAGGTACATCGTAATGACACAGAGACTCGGCTTCATCATCAGGTTAGACAATTTCAAACCATGCAGGTTTCGGAAATGTCGGCAGCTTTTTGACCCTGCAAAACATTTAAGCCACCAAAAGACGGCCTTTATTTGGGCCTTCTTCCACGACAGCGATCGAATCCTCCACAAAGCTCATTCTGTAATTCTACTACGAATATTCCAGTATACTCTATGCCAGTATGCAGCATACGCCAGTATGCCGCGGAGGCAGTATTCCATCGAAGAGCTCGCATTTAGTTCGAGCTTCGAGTCCAGAAGCCATCAGAGCACCTGTATCTCTGCAGCCCTCGGACATCTCCTGCATGGTAGATTATACTCGGCGATGCCGGCTCGGTTTTCCCACTAAACTGCAAAGCTAATCCGAATCCCGGGGCGTGGTCCTGGGAATGAAACGAGTCCCTGGGCGTGGTCCTGAAACTGATCTCCGAGTACCTGGGCTCGGGTCCTGGAACTACTCTCCGAGTCCCTGGACGTGGTACTGGGACTGATCCGAGTTCCTGGGCGTGGTCCTGAAACTGATCTCCGAATCCCTGGGCGTGGTCCTGAAACTGATCTCCGAGTCCTTGGGCATGATCCTGGAACTGATCTCCGAGTCTCTGGGCGTGGTCCTGGAACTGATCTCCGAGTTCCTGAGCGTGATCCTGGAACTGATCTCCGAGTCTCTGGGCGTGGTCCTGGAACTGATCTCCGAGTTCCTGAGCGTGATCCTGGAACTGATCTCCGAGTCCCTGGGCGTGATCCTGGAACTGATCCGAGTCCAGGGGAGTGATCGTGGTCAGCTGATGGATCGCAGACGCTCCGGGTCGCCAACGCACTACTCGACGGCAAGGAACGAAATCGGCACCGTGGCTGTTGACTCCAGCGAGTATGGGGAGGTGGCAAAGCCATGGCTCGTGTGTGATAGGCAGGCGGCAGCGCCATGGCTCGTGTGTGATGGGCAGGCGGCAGCGCCATGACTCGTGTGTGATGGGCAGGCGGCAGCGCCATGGCTCGCGTGTGATAGGCAGGCGGCAGCGCCATGGCTCGTATGTGATGGGCAGGCGGCAGCGCCATGGCTCGTATGGGATGGGCAGGCGGCAGCGCCATGGCTCGTGTGTGATGGGCAGGCGGCAGCGCCATGGCTCGTGTGTGATAGGCAGGCGGCAGCGCCATGGCTCGTGTGTGATGGGCAGGCGGCAGCGCCATGGCTCGTGTGTGATGGGCAGGCGGCAGCGCCATGGCTCGTGTGTGATAGGCAGGCGGCAGCGCCATGGCTCGTGTGTGATAGGCATGCGGCAGCGCCATGGCTCGTGTGTGATGGGCAGGCGGCAGCGCCATGGCTCGTGTGTGATAGGCAGGCGGCAGCGCCATGGCTCGTATGTGATAGGCAGGCGGCAGCGCCATGGCTCGTGTGTGATGGGCAGGCGGCAGCGCCATGGCTCGTGTGTGATGTGCAGGCGGCAGCGCCATGGCTCGTGTGTGATGGGCAGGCGGCAGCACCATGGCTCGTGTGTGTATATCTGCACGCCTCTTTTTCCCTTGGGATGTTTCAATTGAGTTTTCACCCGGTATATCGTTTTACCAACAACAGCACCCTGTATACCAACAGAACCCTAGATGCGCTGTTGGTGACCACGAGTACAGGGGAAGTGGAGTGGAATTAGTGAGAGGCCGACTTGAACGGTGGCCGATTTGTCTAGTGTTAGTTGATCGGATGGTGTTAATATGTTCATTAACTTTTGTTTGCAGATAGTCGATCGTTAATAGGATGACTTTAATATGTCCTTTAATTAACCTTTTGTTTGCAAATGGTAGATAGTTGATCGGATGGTTTTAATGTGCTCATTACCTTTTGTTTACAGATGGTCGATAGTTGATCGGATGGTGTTAATATGTGCATTACCTCTTGCTTACAGATGGCCGATGGTTGAGAGCAGGCACCTGTTTGGCTTCTCCTCATTATTTTACTTGTCGAACTATTTGCGTGAATCTAGCTTTGCGTCATGCGCTAACAAGATCGTGTGCAATTCCACGAAGTAATTCCCATATGTTGACAACAATGCTCCTGGGGACGGCAAGCTTCAGGCCTACTCCCGCTAACCGAACAATGCAACGCAATCGGGTGGTGCAGGCCGCTCACCGACACATCTCGACTTCAATCCAGCCGCCAGCCAAAGCCTCGCCGGCCACGTCCCATTGCATACCGAACGGTCTCGCCTCAGAGCGACGGTGACGCGGACACCCCCAGCGCTCTGAGCCCACACACCGGCTATAATTCAGCCGCCGAATTCAATCTGCACGGTGAAGACGGTGGAGTTACGAAGCGGGAGGGCCTGCTGTTATCCCGACGGTGCAATGGCACGAACGCTACCAGCTGTGATGGACTCTGCCACACGGCGAGGCTGGGCGTCAGTGATGGACTCTGCCACACGGCGAGGATGGGCGGCTGTGATGGACTCTGCCACACGGCGAGGCTGGGCGGCTGTGATGGACTCTGCCACACGGCGAGGCTGGGCGGCAGTGATGGACTCTGCCACACGGCGAGGCTGGGTGGCTGTGATGGACTCTGCCACACGGCGAGGCTGGGCGGCAGTGATGGACTCTGCCACACGGCGAGGCTGGGCGGCTGTGATGGACTCTGCCACACGGCGAGGCTGGGTGGCTGTGATGGACTCTGCCACACGGCGAGGCTGGGTGGCTGTGATGGACTCTGCCACACGGCGAGGCTGGGCGGCTGTGATGGACTCTGCCACACGGCGAGGCTGGGCGGCTGTGATGGACTCTGCCACACGGCGAGGCTGGGCGGCTGTGATGGACTCTGCCACACGGCGAGGCTGGGTGGCTGTGATGGACTCTGCCACACGGCGAGGCTGGGCGGCAGTGATGGACTCTGCCACACGGCGAGGCTGGGCGGCTGTGATGGACTCCGCCACACGGCGAGGCTGGGTGGCTGTGATGGACTCTGCCACATGGCGAGGCTGGGCGGCTGTGATGGACTCTGCCACACGGCGAGGCTGGGCGGCTGTGATGGACTCTGCCACATGGCGAGGTTGGGCGGCTGTGATGGACTCTGCCACACGGCGAGGCTGGGCGGCAGTGATGGACTCTGCCACACGGCGAGGCTGGGCGAGTAGTGATGGACTCTGCCACACGGCGAGGCTGGGCGGCAGTGATGGACTCCGCCACACGGCGAGGCTGGGCGGCTGTGATGGACTCTGCCACACGGCGAGGCTGGGCGGCTGTGATGGACTCTGCCACACGACGAGGCTGGGTGGCTGTGATGGACTCTGCCACATGGCGAGGCTGGGTGGCTGTGATGGACTCTGCCACACGGCGAGGCTGGGTGGCTGTGATGGACTCTGCCACACGGCGAGGCTGGGCGGCAGTGATGGACTCTGCCACACGGCGAGGCTGGGTGGCTGTGATGGACTCTGCCACACGGCGAGGCTGGGTGGCTGTCATGGACTCTGCCACACGGCGAGGCTGGGCGGCAGTGATGGACTCTGCCACACGGCGAGGCTGGGCGGCTGTGATGGACTCTGCCACATGGCGAGGCTGGGCGGCTGTGATGGACTCTGCCACATGGCGAGGCTGGGCGGCTGTGATGGACTCCGCCACACGGCGAGGTTGGGCGGCTGTGATGGACTCTGCCACACGGCGAGGCTGGGCAGCTGTGATGGACTCTGCCACACGACGAGGCTGGGTGGCTGTGATGGACTCTGCCACATGGCGAGGCTGGGTGGCTGTGATGGACTCTGCCACACGGCGAGGCTGGGCGGCTGTGATGGACTCTGCCACATGGCGAGGCTGGGTGGCTGTGATGGACTCTGCCACACGGCGAGGCTGGGCGGCAGTGATGGACTCTGCCACACGGCGAGGCTGGGCGGCTGTGATAGACTCTGCCACACGACGAGGCTGGGCGGCAGTGATGGACTCTGCCACACGGCGAGGCTGGGCGGCTGTGATGGACTCTGCCACACGGCGAGGCTGGGCGGCTGTGATGGACTCCGCCACACGGCGAGGTTGGGCGGCTGTGATGGACTCTGCCACACGGCGAGGCTGGGCGGCTGTGATGGACTCCGCCACACGGCGAGGTTGGGCGGCTGTGATGGACTCTGCCACACGGCGAGGCTGGGCGGCTGTGATGGACTCTGCCACACGGCGAGGCTGGGCGGCTGTGATGGACTCTGCCACACGGCGAGGCTGGGCGGCAGTGATGGACTCCGCCACACGGCGAGGCTGGGCGGCTGTGATGGACTCTGCCACACGGCGAGGCTGGGCGGCTGTGATGGACTCTGCCACATGGCGAGGCTGGGTGGCTGTGATGGACTCTGCCACACGGCGAGGCTGGGTGGCTGTGATGGACTCTGCCACACGGCGAGGCTGGGCGGCAGTGATGGACTCTGCCACACGGCGAGGCTGGGTGGCTGTGATGGACTCTGCCACACGGCGAGGCTGGGTGGCTGTCATGGACTCTGCCACACGGCGAGGCTGGGCGGCTGTGATGGACTCTGCCACACGGCGAGGCTGGGTGGCTGTGATGGACTCTGCCACACGGCGAGGCTGGGCGGCTGTGATGGACTCTGCCACACGGCGAGGCTGGGCAGTAGTGATGGACTCTGCCACACGGCGAGGCTGGGCGGCTGTGATGGACTCTGCCACACGGCGAGGCTGGGCAGTAGTGATGGACTCTGCCACACGGCGAGGCTGGGTGGCTGTGATGGACTCTGCCACACGGCGAGGCTGGGCGGCTGTGATGGACTCTGCCACACGGCGAGGCTGGGCGGCTGTGATGGACTCTGCCACACGAGCAGCACCCCAAAGCGCTATTATGCCACCTGAAAGCCGCGCGCCCGCCCTCGACCGGCTCGGTTTCTGGTTTCAGGTCCACGACACAGTCAGAAGTGGTCACAAGGTGGAGCACATTTGAGATACGGCTACAATTTTTGGGCATTTGACAGCACATGACAGCACATGTAGTTTCGCTACATCACAACACAATGTCTTAAATGGGAACTTTACTCCCCCAAGAAATGATAAAATCCATCGGACAATTCACGGTCAATTTCCACGAGCTCCGTTGTTCTTACACTCGCTCACGATATGCATGGTAATATCATGATTACAACCATGATTGCACACACAATTGCACAACTTATTATGCATGTGATTGGTCTACGTCATGGGTAGATTAGTGTATCATTTTAGAGGTGCAGTTGCATACCTGATACCTGTCGAACATCCCTGAAGTTTAACATAGAACCCTATGGTAAAGCACCCCGGATAGTTTCAGGGCCGGTTGTAATGAACAGAACATCACCCCTCAAAATGCACGCAATTCTCTACCAATGGTCTGCTGGCCTTAATTCAGCATTAGCGTTATGTTTGCGACGCGCGGTGAGCACGAGATCGTCCCACGTGCCGAGCGTGTGCATCACGTTGCAGGTGATGACGTAGTCCGCAGATATACGGCCCCAGAGTCATCACCGGCGTCGGTGACGTCAGTCGTGACGGCAGTCATGACGTCGGGGAGTGGATGGCCTTTCCACTCGATCAGATGCCAGCCAGATCCAGTGGTGGTCGGTCGGTACGCGCCCGCTGATTTGAACTCGATCAAGTTGCTGATGGTGGCCGGCCGCGGTCTTGTGATGGCCTGACCCGTCAGCTCGCTCGGATACGAGCCCACCCGCTGACCAGGTGCTGAGCTAATGTTCAGACGTGTGCTCTGCAGATGTCGTGAGCCAGGCAAGCCGCACGGATGGCAAGGTGTCGCTCGTTCAACCTTCTTGACTGTCCTTGACCCGCCCTTGAAGCCTCACTCGTGATTCCCCAGCAGGCCGTCTTGAAGATTGCATTGTTCTGCTACTCGAAAATTATGCAGACAGGCCCTCGTCAAGCGTAAATTTAGCGCCAACACTATTGCACTTCCGGCACCCATCGCATGCAAAGCAAATGGCTATCCATCATTGCCTGGAGACTGAATCAATGTGGGCTGATGCAGACAATCAAGTCCAGATGAGAACGTCCTTCCATCGGGAGAGATACTGCCGCTGTACGTAGCAGCTGGACACTCAACAGTGCGCTTCCGTTTCAGTGCTACAAAAACCCCCTGGACGAGACAGAGAGCATGGTGGACGAGTCTTCAGTGACAGAGTCGGACTTACTCGAGAGCAGCATGCTAAGCGTCGAGGAAGACTAGCAGAAGTCTCAATGGACCGCTTTAGTGCTTCCATCTATGAGGCGGTGCTCAAACCCGAGGTATGGCGGCGGCGGCGAAGTGCCCGTGTCGTCTGCCGATTTTAGGCGATGCAGTTTTGGCCCGGCTCGTTTTTCACGGTGTGCACAATCGCAATTTCTGAATGTCTTTTAATTCTAGGCTACATATAAGATTAATTTTAAGAATTGCCGTGTACACAAACTATGATGTTGGTCCGAATAAACGCACTGGTTCGCACGAGGTGTCTGAGCCGCCTGAATCAGAAATTACCGATTGAAATGTGCATTGGGACAGACGACCAGCTGTAGTGCGCGCAGTTAGTCAGCATCGGCGCGCTGAACGATTCATCTGCCGTTCGATTCGGAGGTCGATTCACAGACACACATCATGCAACAGTTGCCAGGTGGCGCACTTGCAGGCGGAGTATAAGCTATTTACAAGACCAGAGGGGCATCACATTTAAAGCAACTGCATCAGAGCAGCCACGAGAGCCCTCAGCGCCGCACCGATAGCCAGTCTTCTTGTAAGCTCAAACACGCCTCCCCTCCACCTCAGGAGGACACAACAGCTGTGCCGCTACCACACTAAAATCAAATCCACTAAAAATCACCCGGCGCAGCCTTGCTTTACGCCTGACAGATATGACAAAGAGTCGATTTGCGCGCAAACTTTCACTATATAGTGTTCACACTGTCACGGCTCTCTCGGATCTTAACCTCACAATGTCAACTACTGCAGCTCGACCGTCCACTAGGCAATTCTGGGCCGTCAGTCAACCAATACTTGTTCTCGAAAAAGAAATCGACCATCACCTCGGCGGAAATTATTGGCACCTTCTACTAATTTCCCGATTACAACAATCACAAAACACTCGTATTCACGGATGTGTTGAAACATGAGGTGAAGGTAGGCATCGGCTTGACTGTACCATGCCTGGCTTTCCAAGCGTCTACCGGATAACTTCTCCTTCTGCTTCGCTGGAGCACTGGCCAATCTGGCCGCCATCTCCATTCTCATGAGGCGTAAAGCTAAAAACGTAGTAATTTGCCCAGATTCCAAATCAGTCCTTCAGTCAATTAGCAACACCCACGACTGTCCAGATCTAGTCATTGACAGAATCCAGCAAATCGTGGCCAATAACGTAGCAAGAACTTTTCCTTCCTGTGAATACTGGGCCACGCCAACATCCCAGGTAGCAAAGAAGCAGATCGGCTCGCAAAGCAAGCTTTAATATTGGACACTTACCCCAGTATGGAATATTCGGTAGACGATTGCAAAACACTCCTACAACGCCACATACGTCAGCATTACCAGAACACATGGACACAACATAACTCTACACAATATAAATCCATCCACACCCACAACATCAAACCAAAGGTAGGCACATGTAACACATCAAATCAATCTCACCGACAAAAGGAAGTCATCCTCACCAGACTTAGAACTGGTTGCACTAAACTAACACAGCCTCAACTAGAGGATGACCAACATACAACACCTCACTTCGACACCTGCAACATCACATTAAGTATAGGCCACATCCTGCTAGACTATAGTAGCGTTAACGCTCAGAGACAACCACTTAAGGTCTTCTTCCAAAAAGAGGCCCTGTCACTTCCATCGCTTCTCGGTCACAAGCACCCAAACTCATTCAATTGCTATTTGAATGTCTTTACGCAACACAACTAGCAGGAGCACTGCAGACACCACACCACCAACACTCGCTTCAACTCGCAATGCATGCCTGCGATGCACCCGTAGGAAGCACGTAAATAGCCATTCCCGAACGGCGTCGGCCGTGCATGAGCCGATTTGCTTTCCAATTAGAAATAAATCGTTACCTAGCGATGCCGTCGGACGTAGATGAGCCGACTTGCTTTAGGAAAAAAACGTAGCGTAAAGCGACTACCCAGAGGAGCCATCGGACATAGATGAGCCGAATTACCTTGCAAGTCATAACGTAAAACGGCTACCCAGAGGCACAGCGGACATAAATGAGCCGAATTGCGAAACACCGCACTAACCCCACTGACAACCCTGCATGACATGCTTAGAATAACCCTCCACTAACAACTAAAACGCGATGGCCAGCGTGATAGGCGGTGTGGACAATTACCTCCTTGTCCGCACGGTAAAGACCCCTCGGTGCTCTTCGACAAGAGTAGACTAATGCTGGCACCCTGGCAAAATCAACTTTCTCGTCACTATCAAAATAATGTCCCCCCCTACCCCAGCTACAAATTATCTTGCGGGGGAGTAACATAAAATGTAAACCGGTTAGACATTCGAGAGATGTCCCCCACCCTGACCCCGCTCTCAGCACCTAAAACATCATACACACTATGACGTAAAACTCCTTTAACGTAAATGCACACTTGCCTTAGCTTTGCTTGCAAAACACACTCGCTTTAAAGGCGGCGCAAATGACCTTTATGGTCCGACCCGCCTTGAAAAATCGCTTTCTCCCATGTTATGATCACTATTACCGAATGCATCTCCTATGTTTACATCTTGTACACAATTTTCTTCACTCGTAAGCACTAGATCTAACAATTAATTTGCCTCCGTAGGTTTATCATCATCAGTATTCTCTACTCATTATCATTATTATCCTATCATTATCATCATTTGAAACCAATGAAATCATCAAAACAAGCCATGGGACTCCTTCCTGTTTTGGTTAGACTTTTAATTTTACTTCTCAATCCTGCTGTGTTGAAGTCCCACAACAATATAGTTTTCCCATGCACTCTCCAACTTATCTCGTCTTGCATCGACCTGTCAGTCCACCAACTGCCCAGACATGGCGTTCAAGCCCGGCGGCAGTTGAGGCACCTTCGTTACTCTGGGAAGACCAGAATCGTGCATTACTAATGCTGGAGATTCCAAATGCAAATTCCATTGCGACAATATTTGTCCCAGCATTGAATACCCATTGAAAGTCATCTGCAACTAAAACACACTTTTAACGAAGGGATTTATTTCCCACAGACAACGATTTTTTTCCTGCATGGCTTCCTGCAAAATAGAATAAGCTGTTTAACACGCGAACCTAAATGATCGGCATGAGAAGGCACATAGCTACTCATCTCGATCGCTCCCTGCGTAGCTGGTTGTTATTATTCCGCGCTGTGGAGTAGATGTAATATATGATATGCTATAATGTGTGTTCTGTATCTTGTTCATTGTGTCTGTGCCTGCACTGTAACTTGCATTAGTATCACCTCAGTCTAATTCCCCTAGCTGTCAGATCTGACAGTGCATCCTGAGTTTCTCCTTCTTGTTCATTTGTTTGCTTTTCCCCCTGTCCCTAAGCTAACACTGTTGACAAGGGCATGTCGTCAAGTTAAATTGCGGCTTAATTTCTCTCTTGCGATTATAATGAACATAATGTTAACGGTTGTACAGCCAATGTCATTGACAATGTTCAGTGCGGTGCTGCATAGGCTTCAATGCCAAAGTATGTATTGACATTGTATTCATGCTACAGCTCAGCAATGTACTAATGCTTTAATTCCCATCACTTGACAAATATTCCGGAGTACTGGGTGTCAATCAAACGTTACACTTCAAGTACCTCCGGAAGCACCGGCAAGACGATTCACACACACGGACGTCGTCTCGCATGGAACCGGGTGTTGAAGCAGAACGCATCCACAACGACACAGACACGACCACGATTCAAACAGCGGCATTTGCTGGTGGCGGCATTGAGTCCTTGGCTGACTCTGCGACCGGGTGAGCCAGGCTGGCCAGTCCGAACACGACCAGTGCGGCGGCCACGGCCAGACCGGACAGCGGTGCGGCCGTTGTCAGGCCGGTGCCCAGCGGATAGTGGATGGCCAGCTGCCGCTCCTCACTGCCAGCAGCCCCGCCGGCCGACGGTCGAGACGGTCCGATCGTGATCACCAGGCCGAGCCACAGTGCTGCCACCTGTGTCGCCGGCAGCGCCATCGCTCAGACCGCGTACGCCTCAGACCGTGATCGCCGGGCCGAGCCACAGTGCTGCCACCTGTGTCGCCGGCAGCGCCATCGCTCAGACCGCGTACGCCCCAGCAGATCCCGGGCCGACCACAGTGCTGCCACCTGTGTCGTCGGCAGCGCCATCGCTCAGACCGCGTACGCCTCAGACCGTGATCGCCAGGCCGAGCCACAGTGCTGCCACCTGTGTCGCCGGCAGCGCCATCGCTCAGACCGCGTACGCCTCAGATCGTGATCGCCGGGCCGAGCCACAGTGCTGCCACCTGTGTCGTCGGCAGCGCCATCGCTCAGACCGCGTACGCCTCAGATCATCGCCGGGCCGAGCCCTTCGTCGGCACCCATCGCTCAGACCGCGTACGCCTCAGACCGTGATCGCCAGGCCGAGCCACAGTGCTGCCACCTGTGTCGCCGGCAGCGCCGTCGCTCAGACCGCGTACGCCACATCTGAACGCACTCGAATGTCAGTTGGTCAAGCCAGGCGGCCGGCTTATGTGGACTCTTCTCAGATCTGCTATCATATCAGAACTAGGAGCATGCGTGGGCGGGAGCTGTGCAAGTGTGCACTCCTCCGAATTATATCAGCACGCTGTTGCACAATCTCCCTAGCGAAAGAATGTTTAGAAATTGTCGCCGGATATCACATAAATATTATGCATGACCACGATTTCTTTGCACAATCCACGCGTAAATGTACGCCTCATGTCTCTCTGCCTAAGACAAATTGAATGCAAACGAGGCTGATAGGATACCAATATGTGATCTTCAGCTGACAAGAATCGAGTTAGTGTGCAGCGTCCGATTGTGTTTTACTGATGTCGACGTCCCCTGGCCAAACTAGCACGTCACTGTGGGCTTGGTGTGCTGGCACGCGGCGCTTACGTTACTGAATGGGCCCACATTCGCCCTGCCTTGGCGAAGGAACTTTGCCTTCTTCCTACCGGACGGATAATTTCTAGGAGGATCTAATTTGGTGCATTCTTCAGCTTGTGTGACATCTTTGGTTGGTTATTGGTTTTACGACACGTCGACCGTTGAGTCATATAGCGTCGCCAATCTCTCACGCCGATTGGTCGCGGGCGAAGAGTAGCGACAGGTGAGATTCGAACCCACAATCTTTCGATCTGAGAGACGAGCATCTTACCCCTAGACCACTCGTCCCCGTGTGACATCTTTGTTTCGCTTTCCTGCATACATTTGATGTACATTGTTTCGAAATACAGATATTACAAAGAGCACTTATGTCAAAACGTCCATCTTCCTCAATTAACCCTCCCCTAACCACTTAGACCCCCCACTCGCTTCGCTCTTCCGAAACTCCTCATGTTTCGGGCACTTTGTTTTGAAAGGGCCGCTATTATATACATACATATTTATATATATATATATATATATATATATATATATATATATATATATATATATATATAATCTCCAGCTGTTGGGGACCCTTCCCAGTCCTTGTCAGTCTTTCTAGCTGCCAGGGCTTTCTAGCTATGAGGCACGCCCCCGGTATTCCTCACAACTCTCATCAGCGTCAGAAACGCTCCTCTGCTCTCAGGGGTCTCTGTTAGCCATCAGGGGACCCTGAAGCTGTTTGAGGCCCTTCTCAATTATCGACAGTTTTTGGTTTCAAGTACATTCTATGCTCTGAGGCTGGCCCTCAGTATTCCCCTCACCATACTCGCCAGCCCACAGGCAGTTTTTTGGCTCTCATGGTACATTGTTCATCCATTAGTGACTGCTCTCAACCCCAGGAGAATCTCAGTTCAGTCTTCTCTGACTCTCAGAGACCCTTTTCATCCCTCAGATAATTATTCTGCGTTTAGGGGTCCATCACATTCCTCAATAGCCCTGTCTAACTCTCATCTCGGGGAATTTCAGCTCTGAGATCGGCCCTCACTAGCCCTCGTCAGCTCTTAGATTCCTGTTCATTCCTAAGGAGCCCTTGGAAACCACAAGAGCATCTCATCCAGCCATCTCTGGCCCTCAGGTGCTCTGCTTAATCCCTAGGGCCCTCAGTGATCTGCTTATCCCTCAGCTCTTTTATCCCTCAGCTCAGTGGCTCTTTTCAGCTGTCACGGGCATTCCAGCTCCACAGAGGGCCCTCTTTTGTATGCACGGCTCTTGCCAGTCCTCAGGTTGGACATCTGCAGGTTTCAAGAGCACCTTCCACGCAACCTGCTAGATGTGCTTTAGTTTTGCATCGGTTATATACCTTGCAGGCCAATGAAGGCGGTCGTCTGAAGGGCCCATCGTACTCGCGAGGGGGCGGTTGCACCTTCATCCCTTCGATACTCCACTGCTGCTAAGCAGCCCGGGGCCCCTCCATGTGCTTGGAGGCCCTTTACGTAACACCGGGAACCCTCCGCTTTGGTCCGGTCCATCTCCGTAGCTCGGAAGCTTCTTCATCAGTGCGAGGCCGCTGCCAGCTCTGAGCCCCTCTTTCAACGTGAGCTTAAGATTTAGGCTGTTCCTCATACCCTAGGGTTCACCCCATATACACGTCATGTGTGTGCTAGTCGCCTGGCGATAAATCGACAACCTCGGTCCCCCACTCCATGGCCGTCGCAGTCTGCAGTTTCTGGAAACCAGAACATCAGTTATGATATATATCGTCCCGTTTTGGACCAGTCAACCCATTGGCTTACACCCAGACTGGTCAACGATCGTTCTCTCCGTATATCCCACCCGCATGCGCACAAACCGGAAAACCCAGACTGGTCAACGATCGTTCTCTCCGTATCTCCCACCCGCATGTCTGCACTTGCAGTCACGCACATCTTGTTCGGAGCTACGTTGAGTGGTGGCCAGCTGACGTAACGACCGCCTGAGCCCTACACCCCTCCGTATATGCTGGGCGTGCCGTATTTTCGACCAGTCGAAACGACGCAATCTAGCTCTGGGCCGCCAGCGCTCCACTTTTATTGTTATGGCCTTCACTTGTCGGCTCTCCCCATGTCCACCTCTTTATTACGGTGACTCTGTCGCTATATCGGCAGACGTACTGTGCTTAATTCGACAGTATCGCCCCGAGTCCTGATTACTTCCCTGCTCCTCTGCCGTCGCGCGCCGGCATCGAAGGCGCCCGTGCAATGCTGCGCCCCATCGCTCTCCCGGAACGACTTCACTGTTCGCCGCCGCCGTCCGGGCCATAACGTCGGACGGTTTTGTGCAGATTGAGGTCGGCGGGGCCGTCGCCGTCGGGGACGTCACGGCCGGACGTCTCCGGCGGTGAGGTCGTGCACCGTCTGCAGACCGCGGACAAAACTGACCCCGTCCGGATCGCCGGCCGCACTGCCATCGATTGGCGTAAATTCCGCCGGCCGAATTTAGCGATGACTGCCGGCCGAGATAGCTGTGTGCTGCGCCGGGTCGAGTCTGTTTCCGTCTGTCCTCCGTCGGCCGGCTGGAGGGCTGCGGGCGAGTGGCAGCCGGCGGCGCCAGCATCACGTGAGGTGACCTGCCGCCGACGGCTGCCCTCGGCCCCCACAATGCCATGATGGAGAAACCGTCAACCGGCAACAGCCGATCGTCCCTCGGCCCTCACAAGGCAATGTCGGATAGACCGTTAGCCGGCAATAGCCCACCTGCCCGCGGACCCCACAAAGCTATGTTGGACAGACCGTCAGCTGACAATAGCCGACCTGCCCTCGACCCCTACAATGGTATGGTGGACAGACCGTCAGCTGACAATAGCCGACCTGCCATCGGCCCACACAAGGCTATGGTGGACAGACCGTCAGCCGGCAATAGCCGACCTGCCCTCGGCCCCCACAATGGTATGGTGGACAGACCGTCAGCTGACAATAGCCGACCTGCCCTCGGCCCCCACAAGGTTATGGTGGACACACCACCAGCCGGCAATAGCCGACCGGTAGTCACAGCCCTAATCGTGCGCAACAGAAGCGAAGAGGGTGCGTCACGTGCATTAGTGAGATATATTTTGATATGTGATGAACATGTCAGTATATGCCCGTCAAGACAGCGAATATTCATTTCAGCTCTTTTTTTGCTTGGTCATGTGTGGTAGACGTTATCTATTCACTACATTCAGACACGCTTAAACTGCACTGTTGAACCTTCGCGTTGCGGGGATCAGGAATCATACGCTTCTCACCGTTAACTTGTACTCGTATCATCGCCTCAGCTCCTGTTTCGTCCACCTCAACCGCAGAGTTGATGTGCCGTCCGCCAGTCGGTGCCTAACCCAGCTCACGGCGACCGCTTATAAAGATAGGCGATGTGCCAGAAGACAATTGATGTGCGGTCCACAGTCATAAATGGTTCCTATGATAACAAAACATTCAGTTACCATCTCCGAGGTCCTGTCGGTTACTTGGCAGCGTCTGTAAGCTTCGAGAGAGACTCACTGTTAAATAGGCACCGATTTCAGTGCAGCTTTTCGGATCGACAGTGGGGTAGCTTGCTGCAGCCATGGCTCCGTAAATCACTGCAACGATTTCTCTATTCCGTGGGTATCTTGGTCGAAGATAGCCGTCCGAAAATGTAGGTAAAAACGTGACTCACTGTCAACCCCGGTGGCTTACGGATTGAGCCGGTGGCCTACAGATTGAGGCGGTTGCTCACAGATTGAGGCGGTGGCTTACGGATTGAGCCGGTGGCTTGCAGATTGATGCCCTTCTCAAAGCGGGTGTACACGTGCACGAACGTTGGCGTTTTGGCGACGGGACGTTATTAACTGGAATGCCTGAAATTAAAAAAATTCAAACACTTTTAATTGATTTGTGCAGGTGTAATTTCAGCAGTGTGAGGCCACTTACCAAGGGATACCAAAGGAAAAACCTTCGAACAGGATGAAGGGTGTTCATTGGATAATATTATCATTTGTTATTTCCATAATCTCAAACAAAATTTGCATCCCTTTCAAGACAAATCGTTAGCAAACCAGCTTAAACAGAACAATAGTCTAACTGACTCTTTGGTAACTAATGGGAACCATGTTGCCACCAGTTTTACAAAAATGTACATGCTACCATGTAATATTCAGCCACCAAGCAATGGTCCCAAGTTCCCATTCACACATTTAAGATGTACGCACCAAGTTTAGCGCGAAGTTAGTCAGCTGTTGCTGCGCAGGAAACGGAAGAAGTCGGAGTGATTTGGACGTTTCCTTGTCCGAGAATGGTTTTTATCGGTTAGACGTGCAGATGAGCAGGTAAAAACTTGCCCGTGCATTTTGGAGTCGTTTCATTACTCCACTTTGTGCCGTTGATTTGATTTTAATGCTGTTTTTTTATCGGTGCCAACTGCATCAATTGTTGGCATCAGGACCAGGATGGCAACATGCTGTGCACCGACCCACGGGCTCTGATGGATGGCAATATGTTGTACACCAGACTCCATGGAGTGGCATAGAACGAGCAAATAACATTATCCAGCTAGCTTCAAGGTATCTTACCATGTGTAGGAGTGCAATGAAGACCATTTGCATACTTTCAAATCCGGAATCGTGCTTCACATTTGTGCAAATTAAACAAGACATTTCACGATGTTTCACTTGTATTACTTCGTCATGGGAAATCCACATAACTTGCTCGCTTTTTGGCTTCGCAGCGTTCCATACCGGATCAACTGGCAAATATAACGCAGAGCACAGAAGAAACTCCAAGTGCCGAAATGACGTGAAAAGTACATGGCACGCTTAGTATGATCATTTCCTCGAGTATTTTTCTTGAGTCATGATGAACTGTGGCCCAAACATATACACAACTGTTGGCTCGTTCCGTTGTTTCTTCACCATTACCCTGAAAAATGTCCCCGGAGACCGCGCATACATATTTTGTGTAAGCCTTTCACCCCCTAACCTCCCCTTATTTTCACCCCCTTATTTTGCGTCATAGTCTGCGATTGAATATTTCGATCATATTGGACAGAATCTAGCTTAAAAAAACTGTAGCATATCATCATAATCGGTTTTGGTGGCATAAATGCACCAGGTTTTACCAGAGAGAAGTACATTTGTATGCGCTACTAACGGCCAGTGTTCACATTGACACTTATTGGCATACCACGTGGTTTTAATACAGCATCTTGCTACCCCAGACGACAGTCCAAAAAGTGAAAACTATTTTTGAGACTGATTTCGTGAATAATAGGGCACTTCCGCCAGTAATCTGTCCCATTGCATTGCTGCAATTGCGGAGAATATCTATTCTCGTAAGGGCACAAGTGACAGACTAGTACGAATATATCGATGGATAGACTGATTGACACAACACGCATGACACAACACACATGTATCTCACCACTTGCGTCTTAAATGCATTTGGGGAATTAACGACTATGTTAGCACTTAGTGTCCTCGTTAAAAATTATGTTCGACTTTCTTACTGATGTCGTGAATAGGCCAGACCTAAACATTTCAAGAAGTACACACATTGCACATGGACTAAAACAGGCTGCGTGTTTCTCCTTACGGGGACGCATAATCCAAGTTCCTGCAGTAAAGCCGAGAAGTCCGTTCTACTACAAACAATGTTTCGTAAGAACGTGATGTCGGCCTATATGCGACGAGTGGACACAGACGCCATGATAGAAGCGATAAGTTCCTGATATTCCGGAGATTCCGGCCTGGGTGCATCACTACAGTGTGCTGCCTTAAACACTTGTGCTCTACACTGTCTATCCGAACCAGATGCGTCGTGGCTGCGCCTACACATGTGTCAGAGCAGTGCTCAAGCCGAAATTTAATGTTCGTGTTATATGCAGTCAACAGAGCGCTTTTCGTAAGCTTACTAGCAGGGACTCCTGCCTACATGAATGTAATAACCAGCTGTAGCGCTCGGTTCACACTCTGCACAGTAATGACTGCATGCTATGTGGATATCAATTTGCTGTCCAGATCACACCCAGGTCTCGCATCACCGTCTCATGCTGCAGCGTCGTACCGTGTATCTTGTATTCGAAATACACAGCATCACAACGGGAAGTCATTGTGAACCACCTGCATGTCACAGGGTTTAAGAACACCATCCAGTCCAGGGACCACCTGCAGAGGGAGGCAATATATTTCGGCAGGCGGGCTGCGTTATTCACATACGAGATTCTTCTAAATGTTAACTTCATCGGCAAAAATTAGACATTCCATGTTAATTCCGTGAACTAATTATCATTTATCCGATGGGTAATCCACTCGTGCGTGCGGTGGTGCATGCATTCAAGAATGAGGCGAAAAATGTCGTACCTTTGAAGCATTCATCGAGTATCGGTGAGTACAATGAGCATTTGAGTATCATGAACATCAATATATAACCAAGGAGTATATATATATATATATATATTAATGTGCATATGTTGAGCAAAAATTAACATTCGTAGAATACGTATTCCACTTATGCAGGTGCCTAAGCAGTCAACCTTTTTACTTCCGACTCGCACATCCATTTTCGGCCGCAGTTGAATATGCGTGAGTGGGTGCGAAATGTCTCCGACAGGTGGCAGAACGGTTGCGGGCACGCGCAGTACTCGCGCCGGCCGCCGCCGACGGCTCCAGGCTCCGGGGGAGGCGCACCGACTGTGGCCGCGTTAGTTGTCCAGTCGGGCCCCGAGGGCACGTCGGCGTCGGTGACGGGCCGTGTCGGTCACGTGGCCTGGCGTGCTGAGTCGCGGCGGCAACAGAGTTCTCTGGAGCGTGACGGTCGCCTTGCTGGGCACAAAAGCCGGAACAGTTTGTTATCGTTACGGTGATTGAGCGTTCATTGGCAGCGGTGAAGAAGCCATGGGTGCCAATGGGATGCATCTTCATTGCTCACTGGGAAGACCCACGATAATGGGAAGGCTCTTCATAATAATTGTGATCACCATTTCAGGTATGGTTCCCAGTATCACCAATTGTAATGCACGGCGACTCGCGTTGACAGTCCACTACAAAATACTTCTACATCTGGGAAGTGCGTGCTGATGGGCGTGGTACTATCTACGTGGGCTTATTCATGTGGCATTCTGTACGAACACATTTCCTTCCATGAGACAGAGCTTTGATGAACCACTATGTCCTGGTCCACAACCCTTCTTCAAATACGAAAGGTCACCCAATCGTATGAATTTTAACTGCCATGTTTTACGACATGTCAGGACATGCTAACCATGGCCTTTCCCGGTTCAGAAGACTCCTAGAAGTTTGCTTGATATGGGGCAGTAATTAATTGACAGTTATTTACACTGACAACACATGACTGCAACACCGGCAAGTAGGAAAACATTTCAACAGACCTGCACTTGAAGCATCAACGGCATGCAGCCAGAGGTGGAGACCCCACTGGAGGGGGCGTGGACGGGTCCTGAACCCCTGAGGCAGGTCGGAATCTGAGGAACGTTTTTTTTGGAGGGGGGGGATTTCCAGGAATGTAGTCGAACTTCCTCAGTCCTGGCTCTTACCAGCGCTGACTTTGGAACCCCATATAATCTGGACAGATATCAGCCCCTGCATAAAGCCACAGACATTTCTTCAAGTCGACAATCACCAACGCCCAACGACATTCCAAGTGTCTGCAGATAGCTCTGATTTAGTATGCATAGCACAGGCGCATCAGCAATATTTCAACGTTAAAGTCACCGTCTTCTAGTCTACAGATAAATGTGTTGCGAACATCCATAGCCGCGTACATGAACTTCACTCGACCCGATTTGTGTCGCACATGAATGCAAGCTTACACGTGCAACTACATACCTCACGTACGTTGATGATGAATACACACTTGCGGCACCTGTCTAAAATCCGCTTATCACCGTAGTTCCAAAGTATGCTAATACATTTAAGTCAGTTTCCCCATTCAAATCACACCTACCTTTTATACATCTGGTGAGCAAACTCAGGTAAGCACCGCAATACCAGCAAAAACAATCCGAAAGCCCACTCATGTATACATGCGCATATCCGTCTGACATACACACACAGTGGGAACCTATTTGTATACCTATCCCGTGACCATGTCATACTATAGCTCATGAGGTAGTGTTATAATTTAGTTGTTTTTTGTTTGTTTGTTCACTAATGAGCAAGAACTCAGTGATCGTCTAACCACTTGACCTTTAGTTCCGTATAATATCCGAATGTTCAAGGAAATGAAAGTGTTGTCGTCTTGTACATGTTTGCCCTTTGGCCAAGCGTTCTCCAATAGTATAATCAGCTGTTCTATGCAGCGTGCCCTGCACGTGCTCGCTAAACATCAGTCGGGTTGGGCGTTTAGTTGCCCTAGCGTACTTAGCCTGACAGATTCACAATTGTGCTGCACTGCATCCTCACCGGCGTGCTGTGTTTTACGACAATTGTGTTTTACTGCATCCTGCGCAGTCTCCTGCGCAGTTTCCGGCGCAGTCTCCGGCGCGGTCTCCAACGGTGGGCTCGGCGTATGCAGGCATGTCGGTCTCTGTGCCGATGGCTACATTTGCAACATAATTATGTGCAACATGCAGCAATGCAGACGTGCGGGCGTGAAGCCATGGCACGTGTGCTGCATAGGTGTAGCACATACACACACTGGCTGCTGCAGTATAGCTGCTGCACCGCTGTCTACGCGGCGACATGGGGATTGATGGGGACATTGCCACGCACACCCTGGGAGGGATGACAAGTAGCCACCGTTTGCTGCATAACACACAGTGGCTACATAGGAGATGCACGCCGGCTGCACAGGTATCTTGGTGGCACACGAGCTGCACCAACTACGCTCGCTACATATGCTGCATTACTACACAAGTCGTGGGACAAGGCGGCTGCACAATGGACCTCTCGGTACGCATCTTGAACGCTGTTGTAGCAGACGTTCCGAATGATTTCCGAAGCGCTGGTGGACCTCATGGTTGGTGTCTCACTTGTTTCCTTATATATTTACAGTGGTGTGGGCGCGACAGGAAAAGTGTGTGGAGGGGAGGGGGTTGATTTTCCGGGGCGCTTCAGTTTGTCTGGAGAAACGCCACTGATTAAGGACACTCGAAGGGGCTGGGATGGGGATGAGTGTCTCTCGAGGGCTGTATTTTTACTCCGAGAGACACCATCGACTGAAAATTTAAACGGACGGGGATGCACTCAATCACCCAGAATAGGTGTCTTTTGTACTCGGAAGGGCTCCTGTGGGTGACAGTTTCAAGGAGTTGTACCCGAACATCCTAGATGGGCTTTTCCAGTCAGAGAGGCGTCGGCAGAAAATGGGGACGAGTCAGGGGTGGAGTCTTGCATACTTTTGAGAGGGTTGGGGACCAGGTTCCCTCAAAGCTAGCGTGCCCCCATAATTCAACATTTAGCAATGGACCCTTTGTAGTCGGCCCTTCCAAACTGACTTGAGTCTGGTGTTCGATGTGAGCAGTGCATGAGCATTTCGGAACAGCTACCGTCACTTCGGTTAATTTCAAGCGTATTTGTCTGTGTCTCCGTGTGCGACGCTTGGGTCCACCCCCTTGCTTGTGGCCACCCCCGTGCTTGGGGCCACCCCCGTGCTTGTGGCCACCCCCGTGCTTGGGGCCACCCCCGTGCTCGGTGGCGGCCCGGTCACCAGCTGTCTGATGTAGTCCGCCCCCGGTCACCAGCCGGCTGATGTAGTCCGCCCCCGGTCACCAGCTGTCTGATGTAGTCCGCCCCCGGTCACCAGCCGGCTGATGTAGTCCGCCCCCGGTCACCAGCCGGCTGATGTAGTCCGCCCCCGGTCACCAGCTGTCTGATGTAGTCCGCCCCCGGTCACCAGCCGGCTGATGTAGTCCGCCCCCGGTCACCAGCCGGCTGATGTAGTCCGCCCCCGGTCACCAGCTGTCTGATGTAGTCCGCCCCCGGTCACCAGCTGTCTGATGTAGTCCGCCCCCGGTCACCAGCTGATCGATGTAGTCCGCCCCCGGTCACCAGCTGACTGATGTAGTCCGCCCCCGGTCACCAGCTGACTGATGTAGTCCGCCCCCGGTCACCAGCTGATCGATGTAGTCCGCCCCCGGTCACCAGCTGACTGATGTAGTCCGCCCCCGGTCACCAGCTGACTGATGTAGTCCGCCCCCGGTCACCAGCTGACTGATGTAGTCCGCCCACCACCGTGCTGACTGATGTAGTCAGCCCACCACCGTGCTGACTGATGTAGTCAGCCCACCACCGTGCTGTCTGATGTAGTCCGCCCCCGGTCACCAGCTGACTGATGTAGTCCGCCCCTCTATGTATCCGCCCCCGGTCACCAGCTGACTGATGTAGCCCGCCCACCACCGTGCTGACTGATGTAGTCCGCCCCCGGTCACCAGCTGACTGATGTAGTCCGGCCACCACCGTGCTGACTGATGTAGTCAGCCCACCATCGTGCTGACTGATGTAGTCAGCTCATCACCGTGCTGACTGATGTAGTCCACCCACCACCGTGCTGACTAATGTAGTCCGCCCACCACCGTGCTGACTGATGTAGTCCGCCCCCGGTCACCAGCTGTCTGATGTAGTCCGCCCACCACCGTGCTGTCTGATGTAGTCCGCCCCCGGTCACCAGCTGACTGATGTAGTCCGCCCACCACCGTGCTGACTAATGTAGTCCGCCCACCACCGTGCTGACTGATGTAGTCCGCCCACCACCGTGCTGTCTGATGTAGTCCGCCCCCGGTCACCAGCTGACTGATGTAGTCCGCCCACCACCGTGCTGACTGATGTAGTCCGCCCCCGGTCACCAGCTGACTGATGTAGTCCGCCCACCACCGTGCTGACTGATGTAGTCCGCCCACCACCGTGCTGACTGATGTAGTCCGCCCCCGGTCACCAGCTGTCTGATGTAGTCCGCCCCCGGTCACCAGCTGTCTGATGTAGTCCGCCCACTACCGTGCTGACTGATGTAGTCCGCCCACCACCCGCTGATGTAGCCCCCGGTCACCAGCTGTCTGATGTAGTCCGCCCACTACCGTGCTGACTGATGTAGTCCGCCCACCACCGTGCTGACTGATGTAGTCCGCCCCCGGTCACCAGCTGTCTGATGTAGTCCGCCCACCACCGTGCTGGCTAATGTAGTCCGCCTACCAGCAGAATATTAATGGACTGAACACAAAATACTACGCCGCATATTCAACTGGAACACAAGCACATGGCCACCGACATGCAAGACAGGCGATGTGAGCACAGGCTGGTGAATACACTTACCCGCAGGGAAATTCCCCTGCAGCGAGGGAGGAATTCTCCGCGCCAGCTGGCCTTCGTTGTAGCGTTGTTTCTCCCACGTCATGATATACATTTACGGCACGGCATGATACACGATACGTTTTGTGAACGTCCCTCGCTGTGACATTCGCTAAACATCTCATCTGCGCCAAACAACTCGTTGGATTATCAAGGCCCAAAACGCAGGCCTATGCAAATGCAATTAACGGGGTAGCCCTGATTCACTTCGCTTCATGTCGCTTCATTGACGCATCACTCAGCAGCCCTCAAAGCGGTGCCGCTGATTTGGCATGATAGAAAGGCGCTTACTCTGGCAGGTACAGTGAGCTCAGACGGCAGTGCTATTCCAAAGGACCGTGCCTTTTCTTCGAAGTTCATTAATATCACGCAATGAGCTCCACACATCAGTTGAAATCGCACTACACCAATCATTCTGCTGCAAAACATCCGAACTGGCTACATTTATGTTACGCAGCTTCCAAAAACTTGCCTGTTGTGTCATATGCATGTGTGCCTTGTGTTCTCCGTATGACGTACATGGACCCAAATCTGACATAAACTTCATGCTATTTACAATACTCGGTAATGAATACTTTTTAATTTATCGTAGCGTGGCACTCCTTATACCTACATGGTACATGGTTAATTGATTTACCTCGTTTTGTCACCCAGCCACCGCTTGCTGCACTACAATTGCATAATGCACATTAGCCATTCGGGGTATCACGAAAACATCCATCACGAGGTCAAAAGTTGTGAAAAACTGTGTGGGTTTGTCTATATGGGTAGTGCAGTGGTGGGCAAATATCATCGTGTTCGAAACCACCTTCAAGTACTTCAAGTCCTTTGCGCAATCAAACGAGAGAGGACATCGTCAGAGGTCGGGGGGAGGTCAAACAGGAGTGATCTTCCACCTGAGCGACACATGCGTGCGCCGTGGTCTCCACCTGCACGCGCCCATCTCTGTCAGGGCGTATTAATAGTGTGCAAAAACAAGTACTGAGAGGGCCATTACGCAAAGCACGAATTTCAGGCTTAGCCGTTGGCCAATAGCTGTCTGGTGAAGCCACATGCGGCTTGGTAAGATATGGCTGCAATTATGCGGACTAATTGCACCCGGGAGAGAAGTTTCGGCCATCAGCCAACATTGGACGGCTTGGGAGTCGCGTTGGCCCGACTGTGCCAGAATACGTTCCTGATGCGTAGTGCATTGTGCATTTGATTGGGCAGTAGGCGCCACACTGAAAGGATGCTACACGAGAGGGGTGCCAGACTGGAAGGAAATCGGAGGCTGTGCTCAATGAAGCTGGTCTGCTGTGCCTGGTGTGATATGTTGAACACTTTATGCCATTTTGTGACCAGCACTTCGATAAAATTATGTAGCTGCGGAATTTTCACTGACGATAAACGATTGTCAATGAATTTACGGAACGTAAATATATGCACCATGTATGCAAGGATGGAACTTTGACCAACAAAAATATTGGCAGGGCAAATGTTCTTTTTCATGTCATTCTCCCCAGTCAGCGCCCATGTTAAATCTGAGCCACATTCGAGGATGGGGGGGGGGGGTGCCCCGTCATAAATTACGGAGAGATCAACACTTACATGTAGGTAAGCACAACGCCGTCCCCCAAAAAGAAATAGTAGGAAGTAAATGTACAACTACTTACGAATGTCAGGTAGCGTTTTCATCTCAAATAACGCAAGCAGCAAAGGCAGCCACGAAGCATGAAGCTGTCATCACACTCAAATACCACGCAAAATGTATGACTGTGCATAGTTTGTACGAACCAAAACACTGACCACTGATGATTCGGATACAAGGCGGCATGAACGTGAATTAGAGTTAGCAACCTTGCATTTGTTAGGAGGATCAGCATGACACAATGCATTGTGCCTACCTCTTCAGCATAGGCATTATGCAGATTGACATTCCGTGTGCGATTGCATGTGAGTGTATCCACGGCTGTGTAACCACTGCATTGCGCACGCGTCTCTAAAACGGAAAAAAAACATATGTTTGGTGATCGCGCTGATGAAAATGATAATGTAGGTACTGTAAGATAATAACGACCAAATAAAGAGTTGAGCAACTGTTGCCATACACCGGTGGGGATCGGCACCCTCCCCAAATATATAGCAGTAGCAAATCCGTGGCATGAACATTTGGAGACAGACTTTACTGCTACATGCTCCGCTGCTCCTCACATTGCTTCTACGCGGTATTACTGCTACATACTCAACTGCTCCCCACATTACTTCTATGTAATGTGGGGTGCGACAGTGCTGCTACATACTCCACTGCTTCCCACATTGCTTCCACGCGGCACTTCTGCTACGTACTCCACTGCTCCCACATTACTTCGACGCGGCACTTCTGCTACATACTCCACTGCTCCCACATTACTTCCACGCGGCACTTCTGCTACGTACTCCACTGCTCACACATTACTTCGACAGGACATTACCACAACACGACGTTTCTGCTCTTGACTTTCCTGCTGCCGGCACTAAAAAGGAATCTAATTATTTTCCGACGCATTGAACTGCTAGGTCATTTTGCGTATCCAACCTCTCACGTCGATTGGTCGCCGGTGGGGACTCGGTGATCCCGCCGGTTGGTCGCCGGTGGGGACTCGGTGATCCCGCCGGTTGGTCGCCGGTGGACTCGGTGATCCCGCCGGTTGGTCGCCGGTGGACTCGGTGATCCCGCCGGTTGGTCGCCGGTGGGGACTCGGTGATCCCGCCGGTTGGTCGCCGGTGGGGACTCGGTGATCCCGCCGGTTGGTCGCCGGTGGGGACTCGGTGATCCCGCCGGTTGGTCGCCGGTGGGGACTCGGTGATCCCGCCGGTTGGTCGCCGGTGGACTCGGTGATCCCGCCGGTTGGTCGCCGGTGGACTCGGTGATCCCGCCGGTTGGTCGCCAGTGGACTCGGTGATCCCGCCGGTTGGTCGCCGGTGGACTCGGTGATCCCGCCGGTTGGTCGCCGGTGGACTCGGTGATCACGCCGGTTGGTCGCCGGTGGACTCGGTGATCCCGCCTGTTGGCGGTGGGTGGGGACTCGGTGATCCCGCCGGTTGGTCGCCGGTGGGGACTCGGTGATCCCGCCGGTTGGTCGCCGGTGGACTCGGTGATCCCGCCTGTTGGCGGTTGGTGGTGACTCCATCGGTAAAGAAGAGTATGCTTCATTAATCCTCAGCCTACGACCCAAGTTGAAAATTCCAGTTCCACGACGCAGTTATATGCTGAAAGTGTAGCATGCCGTCGATGTGCCGACGCGATCCAGGCAGTTGAGGCCCCCCCATGTCCGGTTACTAGCCAAACTGAAGGATCAGAATCATGCACATTGTGGTGTTGGAGATCACGCTTTGCCACTGTCGGCCTGCAGACGCAGCCCTCTATCTCGTCGCTGTTTGAGATATATATTTCGGCCGAGGCGAAGCAAATGGGATTGGTGGAACGATTTTGCTTCCATGCATTGCGCTTTATTATATTGCTATGACAGTCCGCCACATTTGGTCCAGTTCATTGCGGTGCATCAATTCGGGGATTTCGGGACGACCTTTGCGAACATGTCTTCTGAAGCAATGACCCTCGATTGAGAGCCATGAATTATTTATCGCAAAGGCTTCCATGCTGATAATAATCCATGTCCCTGAACTCCTTTATGTTGCAACATCGAAAAGATTGTCTTGCGAACGCGAAGCAAGAGCCTGACAGCGTCCTCTCTCCATTTTGTTTTTTCTCCTTCAAAGACTCTCACTTTTTGCTGCGAACGTATTATTACGTAGATATCCGATGGAGAAACAGCAGAAGCAATCAAAAACCAATCGGCGGACAAAGCGGGCAATTTTGTACAAATCCTCCCAGCCTAGTTAGTGTTCGCTGACAACACTGAGAGGAATTTTCACAAATTATACAATACCATCATCCGGGCTGCTACCAGGGTTTGACTAGCTTGGGACACTGGTATTACCATAGTAACGATTCCACATAACCACCCACGTTGGCTCTTCGTTGGTAACCTCTACGATGGACTAACAATTACGACACCTATACCAAAAACAAACTCAAGATAAAGGTGGTCAATTGTACCAATGTGGATACCAAAGTTATACCACAGCATCATTTACCAAGGTCTTACCACCCTCGTATAAATGGAGCGCTAGTTCGACCCTAGTATCGTCCTACAAGTTAGTAATCGTCACTACCCGCATACCACTCGGCCCTGGTATTCTCCTCGCGCATTAGCAATCATTATTACCAACCATGGGTGTAACCACGATTTCGAAATGGGGGTGGGGGGGACAAACCGGGGAAGTGGTAAGCTTGGACAGGATAGAGGGGTAGACCCGTCCCACTCCATCCCCCCAAAAAAGAATCCCAGTAATTCAGCCCCTTCTTTTTCAATATTTGTCTTTCAGATTTGCCACTGTTAAAAATGATATTTTGCGGACAAAAAGTTCCGCCAAATTAGCAGGTTTCACTCCTTACCACTGCCTATGAACATCTAGCTTCATGTCGTATGTGCTGGGCCCGATTTCACATCACCATAAAGCCATGCTGTAAGTATGCTAAACGTTCCCCTCTTGTAGCAGGGAAAACATCAAATATTGGACGATTGTTTTATTGTAACAAATATGGACATACTGCTTTCCTTGCTTACCTTCCCATGCTTTCCTGTTTTACGGGGACACATTTCGATGCAATGACAACCAGGGCGGATAAATGGTGTGGCACTGAAGGCATGTGTCCCCTCGTGGAAGGTGGCGTCCCTCAGGCCGGGAAAATGCGCCACTCTGAAAAGGTTCCAGTGTACGCGCTCGAATTTTTCAGCCAGAAATGCCCCTATGAAATAAAAAGGCACCTCCTTGAAAGGAAAGGCGCCCATTCGGGAAGGGCCGAATGCATCCCGCTCCCTTGAATTTTGTAGCCAGAGGCGCCCCTCCAGGTGCTTTCGCAGTGCGCCGCTCCAAAGAAATGGCGCCCTCCAGACAAGTGCCCCCATGACAATTCCTGGATCCACCCCTGATTACAACATTGCTCTCTCGTGGTTATGAACTCCGGCCGGTTATAAAATTGTGCGCATTGACGTGTGGCTTCTCTTCCAAATTTGACAACTTCCGTTGAACCATTAATAGGAAAGCGGATAATTTGGAAAAAAATATTTACATTTTACATGTCCAGAACAGCAATGTGACAGTGTAAATTAAAAACCACGATGAGAGCGCCGTCCGAGCAGGTTATGACGGAATTTCTTGGGGGAGCTCCTAGTCATATAGGATATGAGTGCCTTCTATTACAACGGCTGGAAACAAAAACAGATTTGATCCTCATATTCCTATTACACTCAATCATTGTACACACAGGGGACCTTCGACAACTTTGAAATTATTTCGATATCTCAACATTTTGATACCGTACGGCAAGCCACGTCGAATGACACCCACATAATGCAAATTGAAGCCATAGCGACGAAACGCGAGGACTTTAAAAAATTATTAATAACCTTGACCCCGATAGTTCAACGACTGCACGTGATATGTTGTGCAGTCGCAAAAGCAAATAAACGGCAATAAACAACAATTCGCTCGTTTCAGAAGGACGTTCGTACAATGTTTCGATGAGACCGCCGACAGTAGATATTACACATTCTGAATTTAGTGGCCGAAAGACAGATATTCAATTTGATGATGCGGCCGACCGCGACAGACCGGCGCAGCTCGACAGTCCAGGAAGCTCTGCCCATCGGGGGTAGTTCTTTGGGGACACGGCCAGCATGACGACAGTACTGCTTCGCAGACGGCAGCCGTCGCGGGACCACAGTCTCAGAATACTGACTACGTATCCGGCCGACAAAACAGTTGCTAGGCGCGTCACAGTCGCGGGGCGGCAGGCCGGCTCGCTTACGGGATGCGGCATTACGGGCTGCGCAATACGGGCTTATACAGTGATATGCATGAGGCGGCCAAAACAGTATTTAATATAAACTACGTGACAGCGACGATCATACTCAGGTAGCTGAGGCTTGGGGGACATGGACTAAAATTGAGGGGGACAAATCGCCATTTTTCAGAAATTGGGGACATGTCCCCCAGCCCCCTCCAGTTGTTACACCCATGTTTACGTGCCCTGGTTACAGTGACGCCGACAGAACGCCATTTTGAATTCAGATGGTTAGATCATCGGGGTGAGGTGCGAGGACGGCGTCTAACGAGAAGGGTAAGATGAACGGCTCATTGTTGCTCAACTGTGTAGTCACCTTTTGCGTGACAGTGCTCGACTACAATGGATACTGATGTATTCTTATTCGAAATATTTTACGTTGAATGAGGGCAGGACATTTTGTCGTGGTTTTGTAGGCGTGATTTTGTCACGCCTAAGAGTATCGCCTTCTCCGGTAGTTACTGCCCGAAATTGTGGAGTTGTGCATGGGCGGCGCCAGCGGGACGAATAGGAGCAGGGCTTGAGGGACTGGCTCCCAGAAGTTTTGTGACATTCAGCATTGCATGTATATGGACATCGTACGAAAAGACACGCATTAAAAGCCGGCTGTTCCCCAAACTTTTGCGCCTGGCGCCGCCACTGGGCGGCATCGCCACGTCTCGAAATGTCAGTGGTCCATATCCTCAGCCGCAAGGCTTCAGCGACACATTTTTTTTGCTTAGCTTTTCATTGTGTGTAGTGGCTGCATCTCACAAACCACAGCTGCGATATACGGTAATTTCTTGTCGGTGCTCAATGTGGCGCGGCAGCAACAGTCACAGAGAGACATCGCTGAGTTGTCCAATTCAGACCAAATTGGTCGGTGAATACAGAATAATTGGCGGTTCAGGGTTATATGCGGTGAGGCTGATCTTGTCATCTGCAGCTATTTATTCCTTGACTAATGGGCTAAAATACAGTTACTTTGGACCATTTGGATATGACTGTAGACTGGTGATAAACGGTTCGAAGCGAGGTGATACTACCATGCTAACGACTACCAGGGCCAGCAATGGGGGTAATATGATTGATGAGGGCTGGCAGTAAATGGATGGTAGATGGCACAAGAAGAGGTGTTACTCCATTGGTAACTATTACTGGTTACTGGTACTGGGGTACCATGATTGACTATGATATGTGGCATTGGGGTGGCAGACTGTATCAGGTTAAGTAGTCTTATTGTGGTAAGCATTACCGGGGGCAGTGGCAATTTGATGGTAGATGTTACCAGCTTATCATAGTAAAACACTAGGGTCGTTTTGATGAACAGGGGAGGGTGGTACCCCGTGGTAAAAATTGACACTAACACAAAACGAGGTAACATAACCCATGGTCAAATTTATCGGTGAACAAGAGGAATCTTTTGCAACGCAAACGTGCTTGTCATTCCTACCGTGAGCTTACCACGTCCAAGGTAATCCAACCATACACAGTGGCTGGTGAAATCCGCACCCGGTTCAATTGGTCGATTGATTAATTTGATGTGTATAATTGTATGCTGTAATATAATAATGAAATATCATAATAAGTAATATATTGATTACCTACTACGTCCTGTTCCTGTTGTACTAAACTCAAGAGTTCTGTGCTGGAACTTTTGTTCATGATGGAATGAAGGCATAGAAGGATAATGCATGCCTAAGTATAACGTATGCTATGTAAAGTGTGTGGTGTATGAGTGGGAATTGGGAATCCAGGGACCCCAGCCGATTACTTGCAAACCTTAAAATAATGGTGTTTGCCTCTACCAAATGGTCACACAGTGCGTGGACAGTGATAGTCCCGTGCTGTTGCACCAATTACGTTTGTGTTGATGGCAGTTAACATGACGATATTGTCTGCAATGCGTTTAACTTGTATCTAAAACTGGCATTGAGCAGCTGTAATTAGTTGAATCAGCACATTGCTCACTGAGCCTGCAGTTCATTAAAACCTGCAAACTCAGACGGTTATCGGAAGCATCCTGCCTTCTCAGACCGTCTGACATGCACTGTGGGCATGCCCACAGGCACACACTCGTGCTTGACAGGAGCCGATCCAATGATTGTGATGGGGAGGGGAACACTCGTCTTGAGGGACTGCTGGAGAAAAGTTCGTAGGGGTGATGGTGCACTCGAGTGTCCATGGAGGCGCGCGTTCGACTAAACAAAGCAATGTACTCGCACCATCTTCAAGGAGTGTCTTATTAGTTAGGCTGACGTCGCATTCCCATGGGACCACATGCCCCTGCGTCCCTTGGATCCGCCCCTGGTGTTAGATACTTGCATTCACATTTGGTGATTATCCGGAACACAAAGGTGTAGAGATGTACCGGCTGTTATGTTCCCTGCACAGCCTCAGCTCACCAGACACACTCTAATGCTCCCCTCGACCCCAGAATCAATTCCCTTTGCACTTAACCGGCTTCAGAGGGGCAGCTTGATTTGAGCGGATCCAGACGTGACAGTCTACAGACCGGCTGTTGGAGACTGTGACACCGCTGTACAGACCTGCTGTTCACGGTTATGGCACTGGTGTCGGATGTCCCCACGGCTGAAAACCACACCCTTCGCAGGGCCATACAGCACATGCTGTGATATTGAATGCGAAGAACGTCAACCACGTGTGTTGATTTCTGAAAATTATTGGGGGTTGGGGGGCATGGAGGTAATGGGCGAGACAAAATGAATTGTGGGGCACACTCCATAGTGTCCCATGTTGAAAGTTGAAATTATTCAGGTGGGGCAAACCCAACATTGAGCGGGCACCTGCCTCCTCAAACGTACATAAGACAACACCCCTGTCGTCAACTGTTTGCAGGATTTTCACGACATAAATCTCAGCCATTAAGGTATGGTGAAACTAGAAGCGGTTAGAGTTGAAGGCTGCGCAGTTTCAGGAAGTCAAATGAGGAACACAAAGGTGTTTTAGAGTCAAAAGCGAGTATATGTTAAGTGATGGTTCTCACTTCAATTTAGATACTTGCAGACACTGGAACCATTTTCCTAGTCGTAGGTTTGCGACTTAATATCGGCGAAGATTAAACTTTCTGGCACTGTGTACCGCATAGAAGCAATTGGGACTGTCATTCCACGCAAAAAAAAACACTATCCTGTCATGAATTACGTTACCACCCATCACAATATTTTGTTTCACATGTCTGATTTTAACTACCCGCTCATAGTTCGCCTTGTGGAGCTCTATGTCTACCACAGTATACCGCCGTTACGGGACAAACGCGCTTGATCAAAATTCCGGTGCTGGGCTGGTGTTGGAAAACAACTGTGACAATGTTATTAGTTAACTTTCAATCTTATACACACATATCTGCAGGATAACGGCGACATTTAGGGAATCTATTATAGCTAGGTCAATGAATTGAAAGACATAACATTTGCCCATTATTTAGGAAAAAGCCTCCAATAATATAAACAAATGTAACAAAAGCGTATCTCCGGGTATTCATCAATTCATCTCTCAACTATGTCATGAAATCAGCTCATTTCAGCTATCACTTCAATTCATAGCTACTTAATACATAGTATTCATTCGGAAAACGTCAGCAATTTATTTTCAGCAAATGCATATCCTCAGCAATTCGCTTACTCTCCATCTCTCTCCCTCTCTCTCTCTGTCGCTCTCTCTCTCTCTCTCTCTCTCTCTCTCTCTCTCTCTCTCTCTCTCTCTCTCTCTCTCTCTCTCTCTCTCTCTCTCACTCCATTGCTTCGTTCGATAGTAGGGTAGAGCCTGCTCACTCACTTCCGACGATATCCATAAGAACTTCATGTCACAAACTGTCCCTTGCTTGTTGTTATCAACAATAGAAATCCCTTGCATTGGATTTATATGGTTTCAAGTGGAAGGACATGTTTTTCTGCGTCTCATTTAATAGTCGATTTCGAGCGTTTTGGAAGTAGAAAGTAAATTTTCAAGATGTGAATCGTACGCGTGAAGAAAGTGGAATCATGTACATGTGAATTTGAATTGGCGATCTAGATCGGTGTTGAAGAAACAGCAAGTTAAATGTAACCCATTTTAACTCTGTTTGGCAAATCGCTGACATTGTCGACCAAGCCATCGCTCGCTCAGTTACATTGATTTTTCCGTCACGGAACGTGACGTTTGTGGTGAAGAGCTTTCGCTGATGCAAGGAATATTACGGCCGTTATACAGGAACAATATGCTATTTGTTGAACGAAACGGGCAGCGTTCCTCAGGGCATATTAGCGGGTTAAATTAATGAAAATCTCAAATATGAAGAAGTTAAAACAGCCAAATCTCTAATGCTGAGGAGGAATTTCGAGTCCGTAATTGTCGAGGCCAAAACAAGAAGAAGCGCTTATTTACCTCGCAATCCGCCGGTCCCGAAATACCATTGTGATGCAACAAGAATAACTCCCAGCCATATGATAAATTACCCATGATCCATGCTTGCACAAACGGCAAACCAGCGACATATTGCAGTGTAGTGCACGGCAAATATGCGTTTGTGCAGCGCCATCTCCGTTTCAATTACAGGAAGTCCATGAACAACTCACGAAAAGAATCTCGAGCTCACAATGTCATCCTTTCTCCATTGGATTGTATTTATTTGCTTATTTGTTCCCTTTCCCTGCACCCTCCTACCTGTTGTTTGTTGAGCGAGGCGCCGATACTGGCTGACACGCTCCAATCTGCAGTATCCTTACCTTACCCAGTCCCAACGCCCAGCCTTATATCCTTCCCACATCCTATCGCCTATCATATCCCAATTCCTGTTGATCTCACTCATTTCGACGGGCACGATAATAGCCACCGTGGTCTGTGGATGTGTCTGTAGTAATACAATACAATACAATGCACTACAATTGCTAAACACCCAGTTAAGCGAAGGAGGACGTCGGCAACGAAGCCGCTCGGCGGCCAAGAGCGAACACATTGATTGCCCGGAATTTTGCAGGCTGCCGACCAAGAAGACAATGCAGCTGTTGCGACACATATGGAACCGAATTAATGTTTGACGATGCGACCCTCGATGGGGCGGATGCTAAGACGGCGGCGTCCGAATTGCTCCCACCGACTTACGACTCTCTCTCTCTCTCTCTCTCTCTCTGCTGGTTGGGTTCTGTTAGGGTTCCGGCGATGACTCTCGACTCTGTCTCCGTACGTTGGGTTCTGTTAGGGTCCGGACGATGGCTCTCGACTCACTCCGCTGGTTGGGCTCCGTTTGGGTTCGGGCGATGACTCTCGACTCTGTCTCCGTTGGTTGGGTTCTGTTCGGGTCCGGACGATGGCTCTCGACTCACTCCTCTGGTTGGGCCCCGTCGGGGTCCGGACGATCAGACTTTGAGCGTGTCGATAATGAGGCACTACTTGGCCAGGTGGACTTGACGGGATTAAAAATTGGCTTGTTTGATCGGTGCTCAAGTGCTGACGTGTGGGGCAGCACGGTGGAAAGCAGTCGCCACCTGGCCGATGAACCAGTGCAGTGAGGAACTCCACATCGGGCCGAGTTTGCCCGGTCGGCTGGCATACATCTATATGTGCCTGAATAATATGCCCTTATTCACTGATATGCATTTGCATGATATACATTTGCAGAAACTAGATGGCTGACGTTTTCAGAATGAATAATATGCATTAAATAACTATGAATTGAAGTTATGGCTGAAATGAGCTGATTTGATAACTTAGTTGAGAGATGAATTGATGAATACGCGAAGATATACCGAGCACTTGTTCATATTATTGGAGGCTTTTCCTAAATAATGGGGAAATGTTACGTCTTTCAATTCATTGAACTAGCTATAATAGATTCCCTAAATGTCGCCATTATCCTGCAAATATTACCCATGTATTACAATAGGTAAGCTGAAAGCATAGTAACAAATAACTACCTCGTCACAAGCCCAAAAGGCATCTCAAAGCGCCGGGTTCTGTACGAGGAGCATTGCTTTCTGGTTGACTGAGCCTTCGCTCTATAGGTATTGTGGCCAGAGGTGTTACTTTGTATATACTAATGGAGGCCACTGGCTCCCTCAATCATTGATTTACACTCCCCCCCCCCAATCGGGCTGAAGATTAACAATTGGGCCTATGGACCAAGCATATAGGCGTACACTAGATACAAATGATTTTCGGGGCAGCTTTGACCAGCAAAAAAGGTCATTTACACCCGAACCAATTTCGTCAATTGACACATATGACTGTGGGGCCAGACTTCATCCGTTCGCCAGCTGGTTTTCATTATTCCTGCTTCATAGACACAAATTTCGGGAGATGTCTCACCACGCCAAGGAGGGCCCAGAGCCTTATTTTAACGACATACTTTAAGGTTGGATAGGGAAAATGACAAACTAACATAACCATGGTACCAAATCCGGTGGTGCGTACTCCCCCTTCCCCGATCCGCCTGGGATCTCCAGCGATGCAGACACCAAAGCCAGTTTATTGGGTAAAAATGACTGCTGGCCCTGGCCTGCTAGCCTATCAGAGTATATTCACACTCTTTGTCCGCACACCAGTCACGAATTCCCGTTCGTTTTCTTACGCGTTATTGCTGATTGAGTTCTTTTTACTACCTTTCCGTCTTCCTGTCAGATAGTATTGCACGCCGGGTTCCGAATACTAATGCTATTGTGATGTATCCGATGCGTGATTCGGAGCTTCCCTGATATTTCCTTACTGTCTGCATTGATTCAGAACACTGTGCCCGCCGTGACTGTGTGGCGTCGCCTTGGTGAGCCGTCTGACACGTGACGCTGTGTCCGCCGTGACTGTGTGGCGTCGCCTTGGTGAGCCGTCTGACACGTGACGCTGTGTCCGCCGTGACTGTGTGGCGTCGCCTTGGTGAGCCGTCTGACACGTGACGCTGTGTCCGCCGTGACTGTTTTGGGTCTCCTTGGGGAGCCGTCTGACACGTGACGCTGTGTCCGCCGTGACTGTGTGGCGTCGCCTTGGTGAGCCGTCTGACACGTGACGCTGTGTCCGCCGTGACTGTGTGGCGTCGCCTTGGTGAGCCGTCTGACACGTGACGCTGTGTCCGCCGTGACTGTGTGGCGTCGCCTCTGGTGAGCCGTCTGACACGTGACGCTGTGTCCGCCGTGACTGTGTGGCGTCGCCTTGGTGAGCCGTCTGACACGTGACGCTGTGTCCGCCGTGACTGTGTGGCGTCGCCTTGATGAGCCGTCTGACACGTGACGCTGTGTCCGCCGTGACTGTGTGGCGTCGCCTTGGTGAGCCGTCTGACACGTGACGCTGTGTCCGCCGTGACTGTGTGGCGTCGCCTTGGTGAGCCGTCTGACACGTGACGCTGTGTCCGCCGTGACTGTGTGGCGTCGCCTTGGTGAGCCGTCTGACACGTGACGCTGTGTCCGCCGTGACTGTGTGGCGTCGCTTTGGTGAGCTTGGTGAGCCGTCTGACACGTGACGCTGTGTCCGCCGTGACTGTGTGGCGTCGCCTTGGTGAGCCGTCTGACACGTGACGCTGTGTCCGCCGTGACTGTGTGGCGTCGCCTTGGTGAGCCGTCTGACACGTGACGCTGTGTCCGCCGTGACTGTGTGGCGTCGCCTTGGTGAGCCGTCTGACACGTGACGCTGTGTCCGCCGTGACCCTTGGTGGCGTCTGACACGTGACGCTGTGTCCGCCGTGACTGTGTGGCGTCGCCTTGGTGAGCCGTCTGACACGTGACGCTGTGTCCGCCGTGACTGTGTGGCGTCGCCTTGGTGAGCCGTCTGACACGTGACGCTGTGTCCGCCGTGACTGTGTGGCGTCGCCTTGGTGAGCCGTCTGACACGTGACGCTGTGTCCGCCGTGACTGTGTGCGTCGCCTTGCACACGTGAACGCTGTGTCCGCCGTGACTGTGTGGCGTCGCCTTGGTGAGCCGTCTGACACGTGACGCTGTGTCCGCCGTGACTGTGTGGCGTCGCCTTGGTGAGCCGTCTGACACGTGACGCTGTGTCCGCCGTGACTGTGTGGCGTCGCCTTGGTGAGCCGTCTGACACGTGACGCTGTGTCCGCCGTGACTGTGTGGCGTCGCCTTGGTGAGCCGTCTGACACGTGACGCTGTGTCCGCCGTGACTGTGTGGCGTCGCCTTTGGTGAGCCGTCTGACACGTGACGCTGTGTCCGCCGTGACTGTGTGGCGTCGCCTTGGTGAGCCGTCTGACACGTGACGCTGTGTCCGCCGTGACTGTGTGGCGTCGCCTTGGTGAGCCGTCTGACACGTGACGCTGTGTCCGCCGTGACTGTGTGGCGTCGCCTTGGTGAGCCGTCTGACACGTGACGCTGTGTCCGCCGTGACTGTGTGGCGTCGCCTTGGTGAGCCGTCTGACACGTGACGCTGTGTCCGCCGTGACTGTGTGGCGTCGCCTTGGTGAGCCGTCTGACACGTGACGCTGTGTCCGCCGTGACTGTGTGCCGTCGCCTTGGTGAGCCGTCTGACACGTGACGCTGTGTCCGCCGTGACTGTGTGGCGTCGCCTTGATGAGCCGTCTGACACGTGACGCTGTGTCCGCCGTGACTGTGTGGCGTCGCCTTGATGAGCCGTCTGACACGTGACGCTGTGTCCGCCGTGACTGTGTGGCGTCGCCTTGGTGAGCCGTCTGACACGTGACGCTGTGTCCGCCGTGACTGTGTGGCGTCGCCTTGATGAGCCGTCTGACACGTGACGCTGTGTCCGCCGTGACTGTGTGGCGTCGCCTTGGTGAGCCGTCTGACACGTGACGCTGTGTCCGCCGTGACTGTGTGGCGTCGCCTTGATGAGCCGTCTGACACGTGACGCTGTGTCCGCCGTGACTGTGTGGCGTCGCCTTGGTGAGCCGTCTGACACGTGACGCTGTGTCCGCCGTGACTGTGTGGCGTCGCCTTGATGAGCCGTCTGACACGTGACGCTGTGTCCGCCGTGACTGTGTGGGGTCGCCTTGGTGAGCAGTCTGACACGTGACGCTGTGTCCGCCGTGACTGTGTGACGTCGCCTTGATGAGCCGTCTGACACGTGACGCTGTGTCCGCCGTGACGGTTCGTTGTGGCGTGTGTCCGCCGTCTGTGTGGGTGCCTTTGAGCCGTCTGACACGTGACGCTGTGTCCGCCGTGACTGTGTGGCGTCGCCTTGGTGAGCCGTCTGACACGTGACGCTGTGTCCGCCGTGACTGTGTGGCGTCGTCTGGTGACCGTGTCCGGTGACTGTGTGGGGTCGCCTTGGTGAGCCGTCTGACACGTGACGCTGTGTCCGCCGTGACTGTGTGGCGTCGCCTTGGTGAGCCGTCTGACACGTGACGCTGTGTCCGCCGTGACTGTGTGGCGTCGCCTTGGTGAGCCGTCTGACACGTGACGCTGTGTCCGCCGTGACTGTGTGGCGTCGCCTTGGTGAGCCGTCTGACACGTGACGCTGTGTCCGCCGTGACTGTGTGGCGTCGCCTTGATGAGCCGTCTGACACGTGACGCTGTGTCCGCCGTGACTGTGTGGCGTCGCCTTGATGAGCCGTCTGACACGTGACGCTGTGTCCGCCGTGACTGTGTGGCGTCGCCTTGGTGAGCCGTCTGACACGTGACGCTGTGTCCGCCGTGACTGTGTGGCGTCGCCTTGGTGAGCCGTCTGACACGTGACGCTGTGTCCGCCGTGACTGTGTGGCGTCGCCTTGGTGAGCCGTCTGACACGTGACGCTGTGTCCGCCGTGACTGTGTGGCGTCGCCTTGGTGAGCCGTCTGACACGTGACGCTGTGTCCGCCGTGACTGTGTGGCGTCGCCTTGATGAGCCGTCTGACACGTGACGCTGTGTCCGCCGTGACTGTGTGGCGTCGCCTTGGTGAGCCGTCTGACACGTGACGCTGTGTCCGCCGTGACTGTGTGGCGTCGCCTTGGTGAGCCGTCTGACACGTGACGCTGTGTCCGCCGTGACTGTGTGGCGTCGCCTTGGTGAGCCGTCTGACACGTGACGCTGTGTCCGCCGTGACTGTGTGGCGTCGCCTTGATGAGCCGTCTGACACGTGACGCTGTGTCCGCCGTGACTGTGTGGCGTCGCCTTGGTGAGCCGTCTGACACGTGACGCTGTGTCCGCCGTGACTGTGTGGCGTCGCCTTGGTGAGCCGTCTGACACGTGACGCTGTGTCCGCCGTGACTGTGTGCCGTCGCCTTGATGAGCCGTCTGACACGTGACGCTGTGTCCGCCGTGACTGTGTGGCGGTCGCCTTGGTGAGCCGTCTGACACGTGACGCTGTGTCCGCCGTGACTGTGTGGCGTCGCCTTGATGAGCCGTCTGACACGTGACGCTGTGCCCGCCGTGACTGTGTGGGATCTCCTTGGTGAGCGGTCTGACACGTGACGCTGTGTCCGCCGTGACTGTGTGGCGTCGCCTTGGTGAGCCGTCTGACACGTGACGCTGTGCCCGCCGCCTGCCGTCGGCGCGCGGCGTTATCCAGTCGTCAGGTCGTTGGTGTCTGATTGTGTCGGGTCGTGACCGAGTGAGATTTACCGGGCAGATTGTTCTGGCGCCGCCGCCGCCGACTCGACCCTCCCGTGGGACCGCCGTCGCAGCCTTGACGTCGCGATCGACTTTGTGGCCCATCCGCCGTCTGGTCCGCCGACGCCCCGCCCCGCCGCGTGATCGGCCGCACTCTCTGCCGCTCCCCGCTGTTCTAAGCAAGGTGTATTGACAAGAAACGGCAATTGATGCTGCTAGTTTGCTTTTTCACACGGAAGCACAGGTGGAATCTTGTGGTGTCTAATTTTGACCAAACAGCTATGAGGAGAAACAAAAACATGCGTTCGAATGATACGTCGGTCCTAAGGCATGGCAACAGTTTTAAATACTTGTGAAGCACACCGGACAGTCTTAATGCAAGCACAAAACACACCTCAGATTTCATATTTCAGGAAATCTCACGACATGCTATGCAAACATTCCCCTGGCCGTTTCTCGACAACAAACATGCCGCTATCATGCACGCCGCTTGGGATCGTCCAGCCATATGCGAACTCTTGAAAATGATCCAAGGTCGTAAAGTTTTAAACCTTAATATAACACATTTTTTACCCAAAACACAGTATTCCTTGTGAATGTGGGCCAAACCGTTTCACATAATTTTACTTTCAATCATAGTACGCAAGGAAATAGTCCATTTCTTCTCACAATTATATAGAAGTCCTGAGCCAGCTTAAGCCTACCCAGTGAGCGTGCTCACACATTCGTCTAGTTGAGACTTTTTTTTCATTCGGGCGTGTGTAGTGCAAGTTGTAAATATTGCTATGCATCTATGTCGATGAGCATTCGGTGTGTTGCGAGGCATTCGGTACCGTCTTGGTCACCAACAGCTGGCTGATGTTGGAGGGCTGAGCTAATCATCTGGCCGAGTCTACAACACTAACAAGGCTCGGCGTCGCCACAACTAACCATACACACCTGTTACTCTGTGTTGGAATTGACGGAGTTCAGAGGGAAATGTTCACCGATCCCGTGCTGAAATCCGCAGCTGTACGGAAATTGTGTCCAGTGCAAACGATGCGCATTTTACGCCAGGCTTGAAGTTATATCTGTGGTTATCTCCTCCCCTTGTATGTACCATCACCCATGGGCTCAGTTAGCGTTAGGGTGAGGGATAGTCCCACCCCCACCCCGCACATACACACATTTCGGCGGCGCCCTCTCTGACTGGAAAAGTGCTCCTATGCGATGTTCGAGTGCCCCCTAAAATGTTCAGCCGAAGGCGCCTCTCTGTGTACAAAAGGCGCCCACCCTGAGGAACTCGAGTGGCCCTTCCCATTCTAATGTTCTCAGTCAGTGGCTCCTTTCCGGAGAATATGGCGCCCACTGAACACTGGGCCCACACTTCTTGCCAACAGCATTCATGCCACCAGCAGTCCCGTGGACGACCTGAGCTCGAGGAAAAGTCGCGGCTCTGTATCTACTTGTTCGTTCAGTGTCCGTCAACGTCACTATTATCGGAAGCGAATGAAATAAGTATTTTATAACAATATTCGTGACGTAATGTTAACAACCATATCGGGTCACACTATCGGGTTTGTCGTTACATTCAATTATCAGGGTCGGCTACCAGCTGACCTCCGGGACCACGGTTGGCCACCAATTGTCCGCTCGTGCTGAGGTCGGCTGGTAGTTGTCCGACGGAGCTCGGGCTGGTTGATGGTTGTCCCCTGGGTCGGGACTGGCTGTTATTGTAAGTTATTTGACAAATGAAAGCATCTCATCACATCACACCACTGGACACATCATCGGCCCATTTGAGATGAGAGCTGCGGGCGGGCGGGCACTGCCGGGGCAACCGCAGTGAACATTCGACCACTACAAGCACAGCACCCGATCTCAGCTGAGACTGGCATCGCAACGTCATCGCCGTGGGTGTTCAGCCGAGTGCTGTTGACTGGAGAGCCCCGGCGCCCGAGCAGCCGGTCGCGCGCGCTTGCATCGCTGCACTAACAGTGAGCCATCGATCAGCCACCGCCGGCGGCGTTCCTGCGCCGTTCCCGCCTTCATCCATCATCGGGCGGTCGACAGGTCATCGGCGGCCGGCTCCCTGTCCGACCCGACACGCCTGGAGGTGTTCGTGGGGCCAGGTTCGGCTGCAGTTTCCCGCTGTGGCTGCGGCTGGCTGATGGGCGTCCATTGGACCGGCAGATGGCTACTCGTCGTGCGCGAGAGCTTAGGCTGACCGGTCGTGTTCCTGGGATCGGGGCTGGCTATCAGCTGACAGCTTGGATCGGGGTTGGCTATTAGCTGACCGCTAGTGTCGGGGCTTGTTTCACGTCGGTCTGACCAGTTGCCCGGAGGCCCCTTAGCGCCAGATTTCCTGTGCGTTTTGTCACGGGGGCTGTTTCCTGGGGGTTTGATGGGCTGCTTATGGCCGACGTCTGCTGTCAGCCGTCTGCTTGCGCCAAGACAGTCACATGAGCGTTCAGATTGGCTAGGCTTGGTCAATATTGAGCTGTTAGTGCAGGGCAGATGCTGAAGTGCATACGTCGGGTAGTGGGGTAGTCCTCAGTGGGTCTGGATGAGTTGGGACGCCTTTGCTCCGCTTCGAAACTAGATGGTATCTTGGAATTTTGCTTCAGTCTGAGACTAAAGGCGTTACATTTGTACATTCATTATATTTTTAAGACAGCCTACCGTTCTCCTACAAGCATACCGCAAAAGCATACATCCACATTACATTCGTGCACACTCAATCACGTCATTTTAGACAGCTGATGTGGGATATTACCTGGCTGTCCATTTGTTAGTCGCATACTTGTTCTTTTTTCGATCAAATTCACTTCCAATTGATAAAAGCACACGGTGTGTGTTGTGATGTCGACACCGGAAAAAAACACCCGTACCGCACGGTGGTGGTGGTGGTTGGTTCATTACATGTAGTTAACTGCCTGGGGGACTGCAGTCACCCACTCACTGAGCGAATATCGTGCGAGCATGCTCAGTGGCGGATCCACGGCGAGGCATGGCTATGCCCCCACCCCTTGGATCTCTTTGGGGAACAAGGGGGCCGTTGAGCACATTGTGCTTCGACATAGACCGTGACAAAGCACACAAAAAATCTGGCGCTCAGGGGTCCTCCGGGCGACCGGTCAGACCAACGTGAAGGACCCCCGGGCTGACGTGAAGAGCCCCTGGGCCCACAAAAGAGGCCCCAGGCGGATGGAGAGTATCCTGGGCCGATGAAGAAAGTCCCGATTCGACGGAGAGTTCTCGCGGGCAGGGGCTGGGAGTCCCAGTCAGGACCAACGTGAAGGTCTCTAGGCCGACCGAAGGTGGTTCCGGATCATTGAAAGGGCCCTTCAGACTGACGGAGAGGGTCTGACCTGTAAAGAGGGCCTCTGAGCCAACGAAGAGGGCTTCGAAGCCTACATAGAGGGTCACTAAGCCGATGGAGAGGGCCCATGCCGGCCGGCTATGGTTCCAAGCCGATATGAAGAACAAGCCCAGGGACGCACACAGGATTTTCATAAAGCGCGAACATTTTTTTAAAGGGCCTCTGTAACCTTGGCCCACTTTGAGTGATATAGGTCACTTGACTATTCAGAAGTCCTCTCCGTTGGCACAGATGTTCTCTTTACGTACCTGTCTCGACGCCACAAAACGAACGTAGACTAGCACCAGCTATGATATGATGCTATCGGCAATACGGCCCAGGCATTTTCGGAACACATTAATTCAATTATGTAGCATGCCTGCTACGCCCTTGAATCAACGTGTACTTGCATAACACGTGTTGTATTTGTAAGCCATGAATTTGTACTAGGATCTGAGCGCATGCATTTGTTCACTCCGGGCCAACGAATGAATTCACAAGGGCACTAAAGTTCAGGGGACATCAACATTCTGGAAGCCCGCCACGCCCCTTGGCCAGATCCTGGATCCGCCACTGATCAAGCGTCGGTGCGCCACACGGAACACAGAAATGGCTCACCGGGGTGTCAGCTGGCGGGAGGATCCTGGGTTGGCGCAACCAAGTAATGTAGGCGTATCACGGTGGAGTCGCTGCATCGTGCTGACCGCCTAGCGGGCGACAAGAGTGCCTGTTATAACTAGCGAGTCATTGGGTGGGGTGCTTTTTTTGCCCCCTTGGTTTATCTGCCGTTACAGCCAAACCAATTGAGACGGCAGCTTGATACTTTTAGTACCTTCAAATGGATACCTAGGGTAAGTTCTGCACAAACATTGACATCTGGGTCATCTTAGGTCATGTTCCAATGACTTCATAAATTCCTTCGTTGGCGCTGTTTTAACGTCTCAAAGGGTTGCTTGTTATAAGATATAATCAGACCAATGCATACTGGCAGATCAATGCAGGTGCAGTTGGTGTACCAGAGGTAATTTTGGTACAATGTGACCTAAACTAGATCATTCTCGGTCATTTTTAGATTATTAATTTCATTGAAATATAATGACCGCCTATGAGTGAAAAGATGTTCGAGTCATTATCAAGTCGATATATTGGATTCCAAGCACATCCTTACCTGTGAGGTCATCGTATGTCAAGCAGAAATATATATGTTTTGAGGTACAATGTCAGGTCATCTTACAATGACATCACAAACTCGATTGCAGGTGCTGCTTTCCTGCCTGAAATGTTTGCTTGTTGTCAGCCGATACAATTTAGCACTGGCATATCAATCCAGCTGTAATTATTCTACAGAGGTCAGTGTCTACCGCGTGACCTCAAGTACGAGATACTGGATACGACAGAACATGAGAGAAAGTATTATGTGATATATATATATATATATATATAGGAAATTTAAGTCCGTTTTTCGAACTCGTCGTATAAATGTAGCCTATAGACATGTTGCGCATTGCACACTGGGCCGAAACGGCAATTTGGCATCTTCTCCCTGGATGACCTCACTTGATCCGAAGACAACAATTTCAGATTGTATGATTATTGACATCTAATACATGCATCGACCAACACCTAAGTTTTACGTTACCTTTTTATGTCCTTGTTTGCAATAAAAATGTGCAGTCTTGGAGTCACTCACATTTTTCCACTTAACGTGACCTGTGACCTCATATGCGCCATGTCAGATTATACCAATATACACAATTCTGTAGTTTATGCAAATATCTATGTCAATTTTCCAAGGTACTGGCGAAAATGGGTTCTGTGGAATACATTGCATTATATACTGAATAAAAATGCAAACTTGACCTCCTCCCCTCAAGTGAACTTACTTGACCCGTGGCTAGAAAGTAATTTCATGGGCCATTTTGGTACACACTATAGGACATACTGTTCTGTCATATCCAGTAGGACATGCTGGATACGACAGAACACGAGAGAAAGTATTATGTGGTATATAGGAAATTTAAGTCCGTTTTTCGAACTCCTCGTAGAAATGTAGCCTATATACATGTTGCGCATTGCACACTGGACCGAAACGGCAATATTTCAGTTCCTCTCTGTATTCAACCTGTATGTGTATCTGTCTTCAACATGTATTCAACCACAACTGAGATTTACATAACCCCAATACCCTGGTTTGCATTCAACTTGTGAGCTCTCGAAAACGGTGAACCCTTTTTACTTGACATGACCTGTGGTCTCAACAGTGACCTCCAGGTAAACAGAATGATTTCCTCTCGATTAAGGCTGAGGCTATCAAATGATAATCAAACCAGAGGTACTGCCGGGTTAAGCCGGTCTTTATTACACTCGGCTGGAATTTTCATATTGGTACTCATATTATTAATATTTGTAGCAATGCAACTGACTCGCCTCGCGGGTTGCTCGGTCTGTTCTTGCATAAGTTGCAAAAGTCTTCTTTCTACTTACATGGGCCGCAAAGCTACCAATATCTGAACAAGTTGGGTAAATTGCACGAAGTAAATACAAACATTTTGTCTGACCTACAGTCCTACGACCTGGACATCTATGCATCGCTACGCTGAATCGCCGCAATATCACATAACATGATCATTCCACTTGCGCGTGCACTATTTACAGTATATGTAGGTACTTCTCCAGGACCAAATGTGACAGCGTGTGGTCGGTCAGATTCCTTTACAGAAGAATTAGCATTCCATGGAAACTGCTTGCACATAACAGGCTATTGCAAGAGGCTATAAATCATAGTTCTGATGCGACAAAGGGCTAAACGTCAGCGACAGGGTGACGAAAGAGAACGTCCGGGACTTCCAGTTTCTCGTGAAAGCTGAGATACGTCCTTGTTGTGGACGGCTGGCTTGCAGACGAGTTCACACTCACAGAAGTCAGAGTATTTAGATGGAATGACAATTCATGGAGTGTCAAGCGTGACACTGAGTGACACTGATACTGGGCACTGATTGTCTCGCTTTTCCGTTCCTTCAGACTGCTGGGGCGGCGCCAACACGCTGTTCTCGCGGTCCAAGTCGAGCGTGACCCTGCCGTGCGGTGGTCTGACCGGCCTGGACCCGGCCCGGGTCACCGGCCTGACCTGGCTCTGCTACGGCTGCACGGAGAGCATCATCGTGTCGACCGACGACGCGGTGGAGACCAAGCTGCTCGAGTACGCCGACGGCACCACCACTGTGTTCCACAGCCACGGCCGGCTCCGGCTGCTGGCCAACTCGTTCTCGCTCAAGTACGAACCGGTGGAGGTGAAGGACAGCGGCGAGTACGTGTGTCGACCCCACGGACACGCCGCCGCCAAGGGCGCCATCGACCTCGTCGTTCAGGGTGAGCTGTGGTTTTAACCTATTTACGAATGTGTTTGAACGTGGGCAGGGCGAGACTATGAAATGGCTTCAACCCATAATATTCCATCCGAAAAATATCAGCAAGAGTAGGGAAAAGGAAGCAGCGAATAGAGAGAGAGAGAGAGAGAGAGAGAGAGAGAGAGAGAGAGAGAGAGAGAGAGAGAGAGAGAGAGAGAGAGAGAGAGAGAGAGAGAGAGAGAGAGAGATATATATATAGAGAGATAGAGATATATATATAAGATATATATATAGATATATATATATATATATATATAGATATATATATATATATATATATATATATATATATATATATATATATATATATATATATATATATATATATATATATATATATATATATATATATATATATATATATATATATATATATATATATATATATATATATATATATATATATATATATATATATATATATATATATATATATATATATATATATATATATATATATATATATATATATATATATATATATATATATATATATATATATATATATATATATATATATATATATATATATATATATATATATATATATATATATATATATATATATATATATATATATATATATATATATATATATATATATATATATATATATATATATATATATATATATATATATATATATATATAAGAAAAAAAAAAAAAAAAAAAAAAAAAAAAAAAAAAAAAAAAAAAAAAAAAAGAGAGAGAGAGAGAGAGAGAGAGAGAGAAGAGAGAGAGAGAGAGAGAGAGAGAGAGAGGGGGAGCGCACACACACGTTCGATTCTGTGCTCTCAGAAGCCCACATATACCGACCAACCATGCTCGAGTGGAGAGCGCTCACCTGTCGGTTACAACTCGATGACATCGCGGTATCAAGTTCAGCTGAAATTGCATCGTGTGCATGCGTGTTTACTCTTTGTTCTTGCGCAGTCAAGATCCAGATTGGCATTCTTCGTGGGTTGATGATGGTTTGATGGTTATCGTGATATATTGCAATGATATTTTTTTACAAGCTAATTCAATTTAATTGCGACTTCAAAAGTTGCGACTTTTCCTTGCAATATGGTCGTCAACGGACGGAGATGGGAAAACATGTATCCAGCTTTTCCCGGATGAACCCTCCTCTACTGAGAGGTGGGCGTCACTCGTCCTCCCCCCCATGAAGCCTTGCTGGCACGGTCGGAAAACAGCATCCTCCACCTTCTCGCATACCTGATGATGCATGCTTGATGTATAACTTGGCTACTTTCGAAAGACTATGCTAATTCATGAACCAGAATCATCATTGCTGATGGAACCAGAATCATCATACTTCGTGTATTTTGTTCCAAACCGGCATTTTTACTACATTTAAAGTATCTATCATATGAATATCTTTTGTGTGGGTACTTTGAAACTTTCTTGTCACATTGCTACCGCTTTGGAGGTCAAATATGCATCACTTGGATAGATCTAGCATGAAAGATCTATGTCTCATGACCTTCACCTCAACTGACGGATGAACAACTCTAATGCTTGTATTCGGATTCAGTGAACGTTCTGCCCTTCCGTGAATCAAAACGTGCTGTCGGACAAAAGCATTATAACATGTGAAATCCATACGATGACGACAGTACTGATGATGATGGTGATCTCTACCGACGTGTCTACGGTTAATCAACACCGCGGCTCGCCATTGCGGAAGGCATTGACATTCAGTCTGAATCATTCTTGCGGAGTAGATTATCTGGAATTTCTGCTCCACTTAATTCCAAGACGATCTGCCAATGCACCAACCTCCACAAGTTCGGCGCTATTCAGCAGCCGCGGCAGTTACCGGGTCAGCGACCTGGTCTGTTTTTCTAGGAAATTCCCTGAAGAGCCTCACAACTTGGGTACCATTCGCCACGGCATGACATCAAATAACAGGGCACTGTAATACTAGCTTAGCTACACGTTGTTCTGCCTATTGTCATGCAAAGCCAACTCAACCTACGCATTTTTTTGGGGTGGCGGGGTGCAGTGGTTTGGTTGTGTGGTGTGTTTGGGCTGGTGTTGGAGCTGTGCGGGATGTGTTGCCGGGGTGCTCGGGGTGTGTGAAAGTTATTCCTTGCCAACCGAACTTAGCTGAACTGATTGTACTTATTAAGGGCTTGATCTTAGCTAAGACTGAACCTTAACACTGCTGAACCTTGACTGACTCTAGACTTAGACTGGGCTTACTTAAGACTGAGCTAAATCTCTCCTTTGCTGCTTGTGCCTATGTCTGTGGTGTGTTGTGTTGTGCTTTGGAATATGCAAATCAAATATCAGATTCGAAATGTTCCACAATCTGTAACCAATTGTCCAATGCAAGTTAAGTAAATCGCACTTGAGGCGATATATATATATATATATATATATATATATATATATATATATATATATATATATATATATATATATATACATATAAATATATACATATGTACATATATATATATATATATATATATATATATATATATATATATATATATATATATATATATATATATATATATATATATATATATATATATATATATATATATATATATATATATATATATATATATATATATATATATATATATATATATATATATATATATACACATATATACATATATATATATATATATATATATATATATATATATATATATATATATATATATATATATATATATATATATATATATATATATATATATATATATATATATATATATATATATATATATATATATATATATATATATATATATATATATATATATATATATATATATATATATATATATATATATATGTATATATATATATATGATATATACATGATGTTATTAATCCGTGTAGGAGAAATATGCAACCAACGGGCAAGGTGATTGACTAATGTTCAGATATTGTTACTGGTATGTGTTGTTTCCGACTCGAATTATCAAATGTGAGCACACATATATATATATATATATATACATATATACACATATATATATATATATATATATATATATATATATATATATATATATATATATATATATATATATATATATATATATATATGTATATATATATATATGATATATACATGATGTTATTAATCCGTGTAGGATAAATATGCAACCAACGGGCAAGGTGATTGACTAATGTTCAGATATTGTTACTGGTATGTGTTGTTTCCGACTCGAATTATCAAATGTGAGCACACGGCGTGATTGCCATGTATGACAGAGGACAGGCATCATATTAAACGTAAAACGGAAGACGAGCACCATGTTTCGCCGCCAGATGTGCCGTCGGCGCCCGGTCGGCCCCTCATCACCAACTTCACCTCCCGCTCCGTGTTTCTCTCCTGGACTTCGGGCAGCAAGCAGAACAACAGTCCAATCACACACTACCTCGTCTACGTCAAGTAAGTCGATGTTTTGCGCGCGGCCACCGTTCACACAGCACTGTCGAGGTGTTTCTATAGCCCTGCGCCATACCCCGGCGCTGAACAGCATAATTACTGTAAGTCAGTATAGGTGCCATCAGGGGTGCTGGACGAACGATGGCAGTAGATCGACAAGTTGTGGTAGCTTGTGTTACAAGTTGTGGAAGCTAATAGGATATTGCAGACACAGGAGCAGACAACAAACCGCAAAATGGGCGTTGCGAACCGACCTCAAATACACTAGACAGCCCTTGACTACCTCTAATTGTATCGAACTCTCTCAGAAGCGTGAGATTTTGCAGAAGCGCTTGACGCCCATTGTGACAATTCGACACAGTGCATTCAGGCTTGGGATGCTTGCCCCATATTCGGCAGAGGAACTGATTGTGGAAATAGCCCCTCCAGTTTTTCATATGTGCATTACAAACTAATCTGATTCAGCCGAAGCTGAATGCACTATTTTGCCGACATCGAGATCATCTTCCGAATGTGGTGTGAGTATCGCAGACCCACACCGTGCCAGCTTGTCGGATCAGCACAGGTGCCACGCTATGTCACGGTCCTTACGCATCACAGCCATGCCGTTCAGGCTGTGCCTCGTTGCATCAGTCCAGCGCAACGGACGCCCAGCTGACGCCGAGAACCTCGGGCCGCTCAGATCAAGTGGTGGCTGTCACAGTGGATTAAGTGGATTAAGTGGATGTCACAAGGGTCAGCCGGCCGTGGCTGGATTTGGGACGGACGGGCACGGCGAGCCCCAGCTGCGGCGCCCTGTGTTGCGGCTGGGGCTGCGGTGCGATGCGATCCGTTGCCCGCGCGGCGAATGCCGCCGAACACCTCTTCCATGCGATCCGTTGCCCGCGCGGCGAATGCCGCCGAACACCTCTTCCATGCGATCCGTTGCCCGCGCGGCGAATGCCGCCGAACACCTCTTCCATGCGATCCGTTGCCCGCGCGGCGAATGCCGCCGAACACCTCTTCCATGCGATCCGTTGCCCGCGCGGCGAATGCCGCCGAACACCTCTTCCATTGAACAAAGACCAAGTGTAATTCTGGATAATTATTGTGACGAGAGGTGGCGCATCACAAGATGACAAGAGCAGATCTGGCTCCGAGTAAGAAAATAAAACTTTATTTGGTATGCTACTAATGAAACGCTGTTGAAAGTTGCTCTCGAGAGCAAATGCTGCCGCAACCCTCTTGCTTTGAACAGAGATTACGGACACTTCATGAGGAATACCAATATTCAAATGGACAAAATTCCAAGTTAACAGGAATTATCTGACGCTGTGTTAGGCAATTACAACGTCAGTCGCTATCACCCAAATGTCACTGCCGTTTGACTAGTGTGACGGTCGTGTAGGACCGGACCAAGCCGGACACCTCAGGTGAATGTTTTCTGAACAGCGGTGCAAAACCATTGAGTTGCAGAGAACCTGACCTAAGCGTCAAACCAATGAAACGCTCGTGTAAGTCTCGCGCTTAAATCTCAGTCTGGACGTGTAATTTAACCACAGTCAACCGTTGCTTCCTCGTTTCCCAACTTGTCTAGCCTTTACTGTAAGTCTTGTTCAATTATCTCAAAGTCAACGGCCCAGTCAGAGGTGTATGTGCCGAGAGAACTCAACTGCAGTGAACTAGCAGACAAACGCAACTGAAGTCAGATTAACGCCGACAACCTGGCCACAGTCGCAGCATGACACATATCACACAATCAGAAAAGAAACCCGACGAAACAAGAATCGGACATTGGTCCATCTACGGGCACACTTCATAACTTCCCTCTTTTATGACTTCATAACAAACGATCGGCACGTTGAGTTGGATAATGGGCACCGTAATGGCCAATTTTTTGTCATGAGCCAGTTTGTTGTCAGTGATGACCCTTATTTCCCATTAGGAAACACGTTGATTTGGGCATACAACTAAATTTTCTGCATGAAGCTTGAGGCGAATATCACAAGATCGAATCGTGGAATATGCACTGATGATCACCCTTGTGGGTAGAACGATTTCTTTCCACCATGTCTTAAACTCAGGTGTGTTATGTCTCTTATTACTTGGAGCTCAAAATGATTCTAACTCATAGACGGTTGGGACGGTCCAAACGCTGCGGCTTCTGGGGTTAGACTGTTTATTCGTGGGCGGCCCCACCCACATTATCTTGGGCTGCCATATTCGGCGGGAATATGACAGCGAGTCAGAAAATCTCCATAACCACACAACACCTCCCCCAAGACGCACAATCACTGGCCTCATCTGCGTCTGATAACAAGTCGTCAAACATCGCCGAAAGCGCAATGTCGCACGGGTATGATAGCACTGATACCGACACTGACGGGCCCAACCAGGACTGGCTACACATTGTGGTACGTAGTCCCGCCCCAGGTCACTACCATGCGACTCGGCCTTCGGCGACGGCGAGTCCCGCGTCTCGGCGCTCGGTCATCACTGGCCACCTCACCGTCGATCTTGTCCAAGCCGCCATCCGCTGACTGGTTTCGACAGGCGGCGTCCTGGCTGCATTTCGTCTCGCCGGCAGGATCTGTCGGCGGCTCCTGCCGAGCGTTCTGCTGGCCTTCACGGGGAGCGCCGTGCTGCTGCAGACCGACTGGACAGCCTCGGCAGGCTGCTGCCCGCCGCTACCGCCGTCGTGACGCTGCGGCCCGATCGGGACGGTCACCAGAGAGCGGAGGGGTCGGAGGTACCGGCGGTTCCGCCAGTACGTCCGACCGCTGGGCATACGGATGACATAGTCGCGCCGTCTCCCGACAGCTACGACTGTGCCGGACCGGTCCCACAGACCCGACCTCTCGTCCTGGAGCAGGACATTCTGACCCGGACGCAGAGGACGCTGCGGGCGCGCCGCGGAGTCATACCGCTGCGCTGTGTGGTGCCCCATGTCCTCGGCCTTCTTGTCGCAGAGGTCGGCTGCCTTCTGTCAGACTCTGGCGAATGCACGGTGATGCGCCGGCACCGCTGACCGTAGCGGGTGGCCATATACCACCTGTGCTGGCGAGCGGCCGTCCGCTCGTGGCGTGTTGCGCAACTCGAGCAGACCGTGTGCAAACGCGTCTGTGTTGAGGTCGCCGCCCACCATTGTCTTCATGACGAGCCTCTTCGCCACCTTAACCGCTGCTTCCGCGTGTCCATTGGACTGTGGAAAGTGCGGCGTGGGGATCTTATGCTCTACACCCGACCTTTGGAGAAAATCCCGAGTGCGCCGAGCTGCGAACTGAGGACCACCGTCCGTGCGCAGAACGCAGGGCACGCCCGTGCTAGTGAACAGACCTCACAGCTGTGACACGAGGTCTCGGGCGGTCGCTTCCCCAGTGACGTGGGACACGAACGGCCAGCCAGATAGTCTGTCGACGTACACGAGGTAAGTACGTCCAGCCCAGAAAAAAATGGTCGGCTGATACCGCCTCGAATACTCGGGTGGGCGTCTTCTCAGATATCAGCGGCTCCTTTTCCTGGTTCGGGAGATGCGTCTGACACGCACCGCAGGCACCGATATCGTTAGCGATGTCCTGATCCATTCCCGGCCAGTAGACTACTTGTCGAGCGCGCCTCTTCGTCCGGTCCACCCCTTGATGACTGACGTGGAGTCTCTGCAGTGTCTCTTGCCGGAGACCTCTGGGTACGACTAGCCGTTGCCCACAGACAATCAGGCCGCCGTCCACCGTCAGACGATCTCGTACACCCCAGTAGGGTCGTAGCAGGGGGTCTAGCTGGGACTTGTGTTCTGGAAATCCAACTAGGACCACTTCCTTCAGCGCGATGTACTCTGGATCGCTGTCAGCAGCTGACTGGACCTTCTTCAGCGTTGAATCTTCGAATGGAAACACGCAAGATCCGTCTTCCTGCATTGCCGTGACCAGTCGGGTGATCATGCTGGCGATCTGGTGGGACACATCCTTCTCGGCTTCCTCATCTTCTGCCGATGGGATGTCCACTGGAGCCCTAGACAATGCGTCTGGGATGGCGTGTAGCTTGCCCTTCCGCCATGTGGCCCAAAAGTTGAACCGCATCAGCTGTTCACGAAGACGCTGGAGCCGCGGGTTCTCGATGTCAATCAGGCTCTTCGCGTTCAGGATCGGAATGAGAGGCCGATGGTCTCTCACCACCTCGAAACGCTGTAAACCGCTGAGGTACAGCGAACACTTCTTGCATGCCCAAGCTAGGGCTAGCATCTCGATCTCGATGACCGCGTACCTCGTCTCGACGTCAGACAGGAAGTGGGAACCGCACTGGATGAGGCGCCACCGTCCGACCTCATCCTGCTGCCGTAGGCAGAATCCAAGGCCGCGGAGACGCGCAGCGTCGGTTTCCAGGACGGTCCGACGCTGGGGTCGAAGAAATCCAGAATGGGTGTCTACACCAACGCCTTCTTCACGTCTTTGAAGGCTCCGGTGTGATCCGGCGTCCACAGCCACGCGTTCTTGGGCCGGAGAAGATGTCGGAGCGGCTCTGCAGCAGCTGCGACGTCAGACGAGAACTCGCCCAGCTGATTGGCGAGACCGAGGAATGACCTCAGGTCGGTAAGGCTTTTGGGCTGCGGGAACTCGGCGATGGCCCGGAGCTTTTTCTTGTCCGCAGCGTGGCCGGATGCGCCAATCTGGAATCCGCAAAAGTTCACTTCTGACTTAGCGAAGGCGCACGTCTCTGGGTTGAGTGTGATACTGTGCTTGTCACCCCTCTGCAGCAGCTCCCATACACGGCGGATGTGCTGGCTGTAGTCCTTGTCGAACGCCAGCAGGTCGTCCACCACCTTGCATGTGTTCGGCACATCGCCAAGTGCCGTGTCCCCCCGTTGGTTGTATTCGTCGCCGGAAGAGATCAGGCCCATGTTGGCGCGCTTGAATCGGAAGCGGCCCCAGGGCGTGATGAAAGTCGTGAGATCACGATCCTCTTCACGGATGGCGATCTGATGATACCCAGACTTGCTGTCGAGCTTGGTGAAGTAGACGGCGCCCCGGCCGATCGACGCCACCGCGTCGTGCGGGGACCGCACTGGATACGCAGGTGTCTTCACGAAACGGTTGAGCCGGGTGAAGTCCACCGTCAGGTGACATCCAGATACCGTACCGTCTTCAGATCGCTTCGCCACCAGCACGATGGGATGAAACCATGCCGTCGGGTGTTCCACCGGCTCGATGATGTCCTTTGACACCAGCTCCTCTAACTGAGAACGAACGTCCTCCCGCCAGCAGAACGGGATGCTGCGTGCCGTTGAGAGAGCCGTTGGTGTTGCATCCTCCGTCAGCTCGATCTTCATTGGTCCGCCTGCCATCTCCCGTAACTTCGACGTGTCGACACTCGTGGAAAGGCATTCTTCATGACAGCAAAATGTTGCATCCGAACTTCCACGGATGGCACGCCCTGACGCGCGGCGTCCCACACGGTGGGCTGCCGAGACACAGCCTGCCTGGCTGTGTGCTCACCCGCCGTGGCCGTACCCTGTGGCTCGGCGGCGGGTCCAGCATCCGAGTCCAGATGCTCCTCGGCCGGGTACCAGATATCTGCGACCCCGGTCACTGATCCACAGCTGACGCTGCCGATCTGCTGTGGAAATTCAGCAGGTAGGATCCGGAACTTCACAGAATCATGCCACGATAGCAGGGCACTGTGCAGTGTCGGAACAATTGCCACCGATATGGTGTGGACGACGTCACCGAGCTGAAGGGTGACGTCACACGTCCCCAGGCATGGGATCTCGCGCCTGTCTGCCGCATACAGCTTGTCTGAGGAACGGAGCAAGTCCCGCTGATGAGTGCCCAGTGTGCCCGCTACTCGTAGAGGCATCACGGATACTTCAGCTCCTGTCACATTTATGTTGTATTCGGAATTATTTGTGTGATGGCGAAATTCGGAAATAAGGACGTGCACATGTACATATATACACTATTCAAAAGAATATATATATATATATATATATATATATCTATATATATATATATATATATATATATATATATATATATATATATATATATATATATATGTATTCATATATCAGCTTGATGTTGCATTCAGAATTATAAGGTGATGATGTCGTTACCTGTGCCGGCAGGAAAGGCGAATATGGCCAGTGGAACAGAGAGTCCATCACTACACCAGATAACCAGACATCCTTTGTGGTGGAAGGTCTGCAGCCGTTCACTGCCTACAGCTTCAGAATCACGTCTGTTAACGGAATCGGCAGATCCTCGCACAGCATCGCCTCCTATCCGATCTTCACCTTGCGGGAAGGTAGGTGCCTTACAGAGACTCCTCACGGCATCGGCTGGTATCTCATGATCATCCTGCGGTCGGGTTGGGTATCTGGGATCGTCTTACTCCATGGCCGCACTGCGAGGAAGTGATGATTGTGTCCTGGAGACGGCGTCGCCTCGTACCACATCGTCACCCTGGGTGAAAGTGAGGCCCCTATTGAGATCCACGGAACTCTGCACCGCCTGTCATCTGCAAGGCATGGTATCAGACGCAGATGGGACCACTGCGGGGCATGATATCAGAGGCAGATTGGACCACTACGGGGCATGATATCAGAGGCGGATGGGAACCACGGCGGGGAATGACATCAAAGGCAGATTGGACAACTGCGGGGCATGATATCAGGGATATATGGGGCCACTGAGGGGTATGAGATCAGGAATGGATGGGGAAGGTGTGTGGTGTGAAATCAGGGGTAGATGGAAAAGATGTGTGGTATGAGATCAGGGATGGATGGGGAAGATGTGTGGTATGAGATCAGGGGTGGATGGGAAAGATGTGTGGTATGAGATCAGGGGTGGATGGAAAGATGTGTGGTATGAGATCAGGGGTGGATGGGAAAGATGTGGGGTATGAGATCAGGGGTGGATGGGAAAGATGTGGGGTATGAGATCAGGGGTGGATGGGAAAGATGTGGGGTATGAAATCAGGGGTGGATGGAAAAGATGTGGGGTATGAGATCAGGGGTGGATGGGAAAGATGTGGGGTATGAAATCAGGAGTCAATGGGATGGCTGTGGGACAAGAGATAAGAGGCAGATGGGACGGTTGTGAAGTATGAGATCATGGACAGATGGGTTCACTGCGGGGTGTGAGATCAGGAGTAGGTGGGATGGCTGCGTAGAATGAGATCCGGGGTCGATGGGATGGCTGTGGGGTATGAGATCAGGGGTCGATGGGAAAGGTGTGGAGTATGAGATGAGAGGTGGATGGGATGGCTGTGGGGTAAGAGATCAAGGGCAGAGGGCTACGGCTGTGAAGCATGAGATCAGGGGAAGATGGGACCACAGCGGTGTATGAGATCAGAGGTAGCTGAGATGGCTGCAGGGTACGAGATCAGGGGTGGATGGGATGGCTGTGGAGCATGAGATCAGGGGTGTATGGGGCAGATGTGTGGTACGGGTCAGGGGTGGACGGGGAAGATGCTTGGTATGAGATCGGGGGTGGATGGGACAGATGTGTGGTATGAGATCAGGGAGATATGGAGCAGATGTTTGGTATGATATCAGGGGTGGATGGCATGGCTGTAGGGTATGAGATCAGGAGTGGATGAAACCACCGTAGGGTATGAGGGCAGGGGCGGGTGGGATGCTCTGGGATGTGAGATCATGTGTGGATGGGATGGCTGTGGGGTATGAGATCAGGGGTAGATGGGATGGATGCGGGGTATGTGATCAGGGGTGGATTGGATTGCTTCGAGGCAAGAGAGCAGGGGTAGAATGGAATGTTCATGCTAAATGTCTTCTATGGTGCATCACCGTCCAGGGTTTATCCCAGTCATCACATGTGTTTTAACGTGAATTTATGTGCGTTGTGAATACAATAAATTAACTTACAACAAACTTACGACCAAGTGAAGACTGATGAAAATGCTCCGAATTAATTTCTGACAGTCTAATTTTTCTACCTTAGCATACCAAATTACTGTAAGTGTAAGTCAGTCATGCCAATCTAGTGGGTCAGCTACGGGAGAAGTTTTGAACAAATTTACTGGTGGATGGGGGATGCTACCAAGGTTAGACTTGGAGACCGCAACAAATGAGAAGACATTCACTCAGGGTAGCATGTCAATTATAAACTGAATTGAGGCTCCGACCGATTTTAGAGGAAGTCCGTCTGTCACAAGAGATCGGGGCACCAAAGGTGGAAAATTTGTAGATCTGGATGTTTGAGCCCTTCCGATATCTGCCCGTAGAATATGTCCGAAAGACATCCCTGGAAAACACCAGTGGGCGCATTATCCCTCTCACTGGCAAAGGCACACACACACAGCGGTGCATTATCAGGCAAGCGCTGAAACAAATTCATTAATAGTTCTTGAGACCATACTTCGATTCACAAACCAAAAATGAAACTCATACTCATCCTACATAACGTCAACGTGAATGTCTAGTTCAGCTGGATAGTCACTCTGATTTCGAAAGGACACAATAATATGACATAATGACCTTCCCTTCCGTCACGTCACATGGTGTTCAGAACCCATTGCCATACATTTTGCATGTGACTGACCGAATGGTCTTCCAACCAGCATACTTGCAGATTGTTTTTGCAGATCTCCGATCGTCCCCGAAATTATTTGCAGATCTCCGGTCGTCCCCTATGGTCGTCCCTCGGTGCCTCAGTGTACTCAGTGGTACTCAGTGCCTCTCCCTCAGTTTTCCGGAATGGTCGCCGCATTTGTAGCAGAATGTTCAGTCATTCTAAGCATGCTATGTCATGTCATGTCATTGTCCTCATTCATAGCTGGTCAACAGCGTGTTCTGCTGGCTCACCTGGCGTTTCTCTGGCAGCGATTGGAAATGCATCGAAGCGTGTGCGTGTTCTCTGATCGATGCGTTCCGTGATAATGCTTCAAATTGACTATGTGCCAGCGTAAACTTTTATGGGAGGGACTTAGGTATGCTGCTTTTGCGGTTCCCTGATTCTCCTCTCCCCGAGGTACTTCAGTGCATACGCTTGGCTCTAGCCGACTTCAGTAGCAGCTAGACTTAAAGTTGGTCTGGCCTCGGGGCCTGAAGTTCTCGACGAGATTATGTCGGGGGCTGACATGAGTTAGCGGCAAGTTGTAGAAATGCGTAGGTCATCAGGGAACAGCAGTGAATAATTCATGCCGGGTGAGTCGGGATGTACACTTGCTGCCTATTCTCGTAGGGAAGCTGGTATCGTGTGCTGAGGGGAGTTGCAGTATTATACTTCGTAGGTATTATACAGATTCCACACACTTCCAACTGATCCAAATTTTACTCCTCATTTTTCTTGATCGTTGCTTTTCTTCTTGTTCGTGGCAGGATACCAGCAGGGAAATTACATCCTCTTTGCTGTCCTTTATCCTTGCACTCTCCTATGAAGCTGTTCTGACGCACCTCGCCGGGGTGTGTCGTAGTGTATTATCACCGCCTCTATCACACTGCGACAGTGCATTACCAACGCCTCCCTCACACTACCGTGGTACATTATCTTCGCCTTACTTACACTGTCACGGTGCATTATCTTCGCCTTCCTCACACTGCCGTGGTACATTATTTTCGCCTCACTCACGCTGCCGCGGTGCATTATCTCCGCCATGCTCACACTGTGCAGCGGTGCATTATCACAGACTCACTCACACTGTGCCGCGATGCATTATCTCTTCCTCACTCACACTGTGCTGCGGTGCATTATCTCTGCCTCACTCACACTGTGCCGCTGTGCATTATCTCTGCCTCACTCACACTGTGCTGCGGTGCATTATCTCTGCCTCACTCACACTGTGCTGCGGTGCATTATCTCCGCCATGCTCACACTGTGCAGCGGTGCATTATCTCCGCCATGCTCACACTGTGCAGCGGTGCATTATCACACACTCACTCACACTGTGCAGCGGTGCATTATCACACACTCACTCACACTGTGCCGCGGTGCATTATCACACACTCACTCACACTGTACAGCGGTGCATTATCACGCACTCACTCACACTGTGCAGCGGTGCATTATCACACACTCACTCACACTGTGCAGCGGTGCATTATCACACACTCACTCACACTGTGCCGCGGTGCATTATCACACACTCACTCACACTGTGCAGCGGTGCATTATCACACACTCACTCACACTGTGCCGCGGTGCATTATCACACACTCACTCACACTGTGCAGCGGTGCATTATCACACACTCACTCACACTGTGCAGCGGTGCATTATCACACACTCTCTCACACTGTGCCGCGGTGGATTATCACACACTCACTCACATTGTGCCGTGATGCATTATCTCCGCCATGCTCACACTGTGCTGCGGTGCATTAGCACAGACTCATTCACACTGTACCGCGATGTATTATCTCCTCTTCATTCTGAGGTTTTGCTACAGCCGCGGCAAGCTAAACCACATCGTTTTCAGATGTAGCAGAAGCCTCGAACACTGTGCGACCGGCCTCGTGGTAGGAGGAACTTAGTGCTGCATGTTCGCGTTGCTTGATATTGCATAGCCAGCACAGTGACGTCCACACACACACACACACACACACACACACACACACACACACACACACACACACACACACACACACACACACACACATATATATATATATATATATATATATATATATATATATATATATATTTATATATATATATATACCTACAATTACACCCACACAATTGGCCATCAAACAATGCCCTTGAAATTGTTCAATCGCAAACATCACTGTTCAGGTGAAAGGGAGCCAGACAAATACGGGAGGAATGCTGCACTATACAACGAGCAGTGGAGGGATACATCAAGATGCAACCAACCGGACGCCAACAGCAGCATAAAGAGCACAACAGCGGGTATCGTTGCCAACGGACCAACACTTTCATGCTGAATCTCGTGTGCAAATCTTTCAAACAGCTCTTACAATCTTGGTGGTGCACGATCAGCACCCCCCCCCCGCCCTCCCCCTCCCCGTACCCTATTCGCTTAATCGTCATGATTTGAAGGCTTGCAAGTGCATATTGATGTTGGTCTTTGTCACTGCAATGCTTCTACGTTTTCCCTGTTTCTGTGTCAGAATATTGATGAAGGGCGAAATCCAGTAGCATTTCAGCGTCTTTTGAATGCCATTTAACACTCGCACCGGGGCCTGTCACATAACGCGAACCGAAGGGTCTGTCCTATAACGCGAGACGGAGGGCCAGTCTCATAACGCAAACCGGACCGCCTGTCTTTTGACGCGAATCGGAGGCGGGGGGGAGGGGGGAGTAGTTTCGACGTCTTAGATCTCGGAAACTATTGCAATTAGAAACGGAATTTTTGGAGCGGATATTACTGCTGTAGTGCACTCTCCGCGGCACAAATGTTACGACCATAACATTCAGAGTCGAATGAGGTCGACCGATGTGCTGGCGCGTCGAGCCGCCGCGTCACCGACGCCGACGAGCCGCCGCGTCACCGACGCCGACGAGCCGCCGCGTCACCGCGCCGACGAGCCGCCGCGTCACCGCGCCGACGAGCCGCCGCGTCACCGCGCCGACGAGCCGCCGCGTCACCGTGCCGACGAGCCGCCGCGTCACCGCGCCGACGAGCCGCCGCGTCACCGCGCCGACGAGCCGCCGCGTCACCGTGCCGACGAGCCGCCGCGTCACCGCGCCGACGAGCCGCCGCGTCACCGCGCCGACGAGCCGCCGCGTCACCGCGCCGACGAGCCGCCGCGTCACCGCGCCGACGAGCCGCCGCGTCACCGCGCCGACGAGCCGCCGCGTCACCGTGCCGACGAGCCGCCGCGTCACCGCGCCGACGAGCCGCCGCGTCACCGCGCCGACGAGCGGCCGCGTCACCGCGCCGACGAGCCGCCGCGTCACCGACGCCGACGAGCCGCCGCGTCACCGACGCCGACGAGCCGCCGCGTCACCGACGCCGACGAGCCTTTGTAGCTGCCGGCGTCGCTCGAATTCGCACCCCCGCAGTTCCTATTTTTCCAACGGATTTCGAAACTTCTTTTTGCATGCAATGCGCCTCTCATTATGCAAGAGTCATACAATTGTGGTACACCACATTCTTTCCTGTGTATGAGGTCTTCGAAAAATAGGAGGGGAGGGCGGATTCAACCCCCCTCCGGTACGCGTGGTGAGCTGCTATTGTACCTTGGACGTCTATCCGCTCAGTTTGTGCACAGTCCAATGTATCGTTGTGCAACAGATACAGCCGTCTACTGACAACTGTAAGCCACACGGAAAGTCTAGAATATGATGACCAAGGAATTCCTGAATTAACGGGAAGAAATCTGGTTCAATAACATGCTGCACAACATCTGGACTCTATTCGCCGCATTAATGAAGCGACATCCCGGCATATCCTTCGTATCGTTGAAATTGTTGGCCTTGCTGTCTTTGACAAGCATGTTTAGCTGAACATAGGATGAAGGGTGCGACCATCCGTCTGGTCGCTTAGCATTTGCATATCTCAAGTAAACAACACATTCTGCGTTATCACGTCTTCAGCGAGCAACACTTGGCGCTAACTGCTTCAGTGTATCGTGACCAAGCGCTTGAAGCGACGGAAGACAACCTGGGAGTGCTGTGCTAAGCTCTCCCTTTCAACGAGATCCGGCTGAGTAGGGCGCACACTTTGTGTCCTGTAGTCAAGTTTGTTTCGCCTGGCAGTGATAGACTAGGTTTTGTTTCGCTTGCACGGTAAATGGTTCTCAAATCCAACAGATTCTCAAATCCGATAAGTTCTCAAATTGAACACGCACTGAATGCCAACAACCCGTTAATGCCACTCAATTGAGCGTGATGGTAATTAAGCAATACGGTGACAACGTCTGCAACGGTTTCAACAGCAATGACCTTGGCACGTGCCGTTTCCAAATCCGTGACTCCAAATATCTAGGCGTGGCAGACAGCCGTCCCAACGTCAACGCATTACCTTATAAAAGGCCGAGACAACAGTCACGGCGGCCTACCCGGCCCACGCACCTGGAAAATTGTACACTGGCCGGCCTGGAGGCAGATTGTTCCACGTCAAGCTCTCGGGCAACGCGGCACCGCGCTAGCCGTGGCCGGTGCTCCGTTGCGACACAGTTGAGCCGACAGTTTAGTTACCAATGAGTTCTGGGCCAGTGAACTGTTCATAATTTGAAAACTGAGTGAGCATCTGCCTCGGATATGAAATCCTCGAATTTGAGCCATCCTAGTTCTTTCAACGTGGGCCCACATGATCCGGCTAAAAAAAACAAAAAAAAAAAAAATTTTTTTTTTTTTTTTTTTTTTTTTTTTTTTTTTTTTTTTTTTTCCTTCCATAAATTTAATTATTTTTTTTTTTTTTGTTTTATTGGGTAATATTTTTTCCTCTTTTTTGTTTTATTTGAAAATTAAAAATTTTTTTGAGTGGAATAGGGTTTTTTATTTAGTTGTAAAACAAAAAAATAATAAAAATTCAAATCTCAGGGGGGGTTTTTTTTTTTTTTTTATTTTTTTAATTTTTTTGGTTTTTTTTTTTTTTTATTTCTAAGAGGTAAAAAAAATTTTATTTTTTTTTTTTTTTAAATAAAGTGAAAAAAAAAATTTTTTTTTTTTTTTTTTTTTTTTTTTTTTTTTTTTTTGAATTAAAAGGTTAAAGGGTGTTTTTTTTTTTTTTTTTTTTTTTTTTTTTTTTTTTTTTTTTTTTTGTTCTTGGGGGAGAAGGGGATTTATTTGGTATACATAAATATCTTTTTTTGTGTGTTGTGTTTTGGGGGGGGGTTTGAGAGAATATTAGGAACATAACCGGGCCCAAGATGGTACATGGTATGTAACCCTTAGCAGTAGGGCACTGGTACTGACAACAGTGTTGAGGTTACAGGGGTGTAATATAATCGGTTACAGGGGTGTGATATGGTCTCATACATGCATTTGTGCACCTTGGTGTTGTAGTCTGGCTGTTGGTGGGAGGCCGCGGCAGATGGCAAATGACAGCGTCGTTTCTAAAAACTTCTGAGTTGTGTGTCATGTGCACTCAGATTAGTAAAGGCAAATGCGTCGTATTATTTTCTTGATGAGAAAATTTTGAAACAGCCATCACACCTTCATTTTTTCATGACGGTTACTATAGAATGTGAAGGTCGGAAAAGGCCTGATTTGATTTAGATTGCCAGATTTTGTCATACTTGGCACGTATTCCACCACATGCGTTTCCCAGGCAGCGTTCACCTTACGCGTTTACACTGACTGTTCAGACAGAGTGAGTGAGAGTTCCGAGCGAACGCAGTGAAACAAGTGCTAAAACCCAATTTGTCTTGCTTATTTTGATTTTGAGGATATATTCAGATCGGTCTCTTCTCAGACTATATTGGTATGAAATAAACTGACGTGAAGACGGTGCGTTAGGTAGATTTAACTGGCAACTGTACTTGATAAGGATTAAATATTATCATCTTTTCACCATCAAGAAAGAACATTTAATATGATCTCAAATCGATGAAAAAGTTACATATAAAAACTCCATATCTTATATTCAATGTCTGAACGCAGTCCTATCCACTGTCCCAGTCTGTGTAATGCATGTTGGTATGACCGGAGCGATGATTCCCGACCTTGGTGTGTTTCTGTGTGTCTTGTCTACAACTATTAATATTACTAATATATTAATAGTTCGCCATCAAGCTTGTGTGTGGATGGGCTCGTAGATTCTTCGTTGACATATGATCAACGGAGGAAACGTGGCTGGGGAACTCTTGCACACTGATAGAATGGAACATTTCGAAAATTGAATTCGCTGTTCTGTTGTCGGGATTTCAATTGAGTCGAATAACTTTATACCCCTGAAGTGATAACCTGGTCTTCAAGAGGTGCGGTTATATTTGTAGCTTTATCTTGAGCATCATGTAAATTGTAAATTTACCCTATCAACAGAGTAAGTGGCCTAAATCTAGCATGCAAACATACTTGAGGGCAGAGTCGATTAAGCTGAGCGCCCCAGAGCCTCTCACATAACACACACAGGAGGGGGGGGGGGGGAGGATTCGGCCCCTGCCCCCAATATTTCGGAAACTACTGAAGCTATAAGCGCACAATTTTGATGGTAGTTTACGAATGTAGTAAACTACAAATTTCATGACCCTAGGCCTTTAAGGTCAAATGAGGTCGTGATCGGCTGCCTGACCGTACCACCGCTCCACCCCACCGACGAAGCCTTGGTGACTTTGAACGCTCGCTGGTCGTCGCCAGGTCGGTCGATTTGGCACTCCGCAGTTTCTATATTTACTAATGGGCTTCGATTTTGTGCCGCAGGATGCGCTTAGCGAATTTTAGCAAAGTCACAAGATTGCATGACAATATCGCCGCCCGTCTATGAGATAATGCAAAAAGCAGGAGAAGCGGGCGGATTCCGCGCCCTCCCCTCCCCCTCCTTGGATGCGCATGCGAAACGGCCACATCTTATAACCTACATCAATCCCGAAGCACTTTGCCCCTCAATAATTTTCATAAAACAACACCTATGCTGTCAGCGGTAACTTGCTGATGCTCCTTCTGTAGGTCTCATTATTCAGCTTTACGTCGGAAGATATATTTATCTTGAATCAAATCGTTGCTTAATGTAGTTGTTAGAGCACTCCACTCGACCATATTGCCTTTACGTGTCCGTAGGCTTCCACAGTAACGGCGTGCCAACCTTCGACACATCCCATGTCTTAACAAAAGATCGCCCAGACTGCAGGGCTGTTTGCCAGCCCAGGCATGGGTCGAGATAAGCTAGAAGAGGGTTAACAATGTACCCGGTGACCGAACGAGTCTTCGAACTTCGTGACTGGCACTGGACGCCCCACGTCCGGTTAAGCGATCCCATGGCTTGGAATCCCCCAAAAGCTGCCGCGTCAGTACCGGTTGTGGGAAAAACATGGCATCGCAGCGGGCACTGATGATGGCGTTTCCATTAGCACCCGTTGGATTGCTGCATTGGTGCGATTAGCATTTCATATAAAAGCGACACTGAAAAGCACCACCGTTTGCTAACGTGAGTGAATATCCGTATGCTGAACGTTTCGAGCAATCATGGCCAAAATATTTCTTGTTTCTTTCCGTTGCCCGACGGAGGATAAGTGTCTGATGCTTTGGATGTGTTCAACTGTGTATAAGGTACCCGTACAGGAATGGGCATACTATAAAAATGCTTCGAACGCAGCCTAATATTCCGGAGAACGACAGACCCAACTATTCCATGCAATCTTGATGGTGATTTGAAACCGGGATCTGAATTCCATGCCGGTTACTGTGATATGTTCAATCCCGGGATTCCGATGTACTTGCAATTGAGTTGTCTTGTGTGCATGTATATTTTCTTTGACAACAGTAAAATCTCCGCTTCTGACATATTTTATATGTCATACTGATCTGACATACTGATATTTGATGTCTGATGTCTGATATTTGCAGTGGAAAATCGGCTGAGTGATATATTCATCATACTAGGCGGGTGGATTGTGCACAATAACGTCAAAGAGCATAGCACCAAATAGAGGGAAGTGTGTCCTCACCTTCCTCGTAAAGAGGAAAACATTTTTATTTGCACAGAAATACTGAATGCCTGACAGAATGAACAGAACTCTCCGCAACAACGTGGGCCGATAATATACAACAGAATCAGGCGATATTCGACAGTCCTCAGGTCAGGTAGCATCGCTACATCTGCAATTCCAGAAACACCTTCGATGATGTCTGATGTCAGTGCCAGAATGCTGGCCCAGACAGCAGGACGCATTTCAGTGCACGAACATGCATCTCAGTATACAAACATGCACTTCAGTGTCCGAACTTGCATTTCAGTACACGAACATACATTTCAGTGTACGAACATGCATTTCAGTATACAAACATGCACTTCAGTGTCCGAACTTGCAATTCAGTGTACGAACATGCATTTCAGTGTACGAACATGCACTTCAACGGACGAGCATGCGTTTCTAGTTGCAGGACTGCCACTTGCCAGCTTCTATCTCCATAACCTCCCCAGGCAATACCCCACTGAGCCAATATATATTCACTCTCCGGAGCAAGTCCATGTCCACATGTGCATCCTATCCCATCTCCGGGGTGAAATAGCCCACCGATTCCATGGCTATTCTACAACGAGAGCATGACCCCCTCACTGCATGCAAGCATTCCGTGACGTTTGAAATATGCTCCGCAAAGCTTGGTGTCGGTAGATAATTTTGCATGCAGTCTCCAGCAAATTCATGCCCACCTCTGGTGCCGAGAGGTGGGCAGAGACACACCTATCGACTGATGCGCCTCAGGTGCACGCATGCAATGGACGTGATGCCGATGCGGCCCGCCTGGCCTCTGGCCGTTCCGGTGTGCAGCCACAACGTTCTGAACGACGTTGATGTAATAAGTGTGCCAGCGACTCGCTCCCAGTCTGCCACCGGCACCCGATGACTGCCGTCAGCGGCAGGCAGCGCGCCAATTATCGCCCCATGCCTGGTGTGTTGTGCAGCTTTTTCCCAGGCTGACAGTGATCGCTTCCGAAATTGTGCTATCAGTGCAATCGAATCACCGCAGATGCTCACAGGCATGTGCATCAGACAGTAAGCCAATTATCCCGCCGTCAACATCGATCCCGTCGGTAGCATCTAATCGGCCTCCATGTGCACCGTCAGTGCCCCGTGGTAAGCCGGCGATCCTGGCGGCACACAACACAAGCTCTACCTCGGTCAAGGTCCGCTGGAGGCCGCTGTCGGCATCGGAGCTGCGCGGCGAGTTCCAAAACTACAGGATCACCTACAGAGCCAGGGGAAACACCAGCGGAGTCATCAGGGAGCTGTACATCAGGGACGAACGGATACTGGTAACTTTAGGGGCGGTTTCATCTGCGCTAGTATTGCAAACCGTTGAGTGTGTTCGAGTCCAGCGGAACGATCAATGGGTTCACGTGCCGTGCCACGGTACGTCCGCGCGCCGCCGGTTGTCGCCCCCCCTCCCACCCCCGACGCACCGTTCCGAGGTAATGCGTGGGTCGGCTCCGTGGCGTACGACGTGTGCGTGTCTTTGCGGGGTGTGCCATCCTCGACACCCACCGTTCAGGTCCGCATCCCGAATTCGCATCGCATGGACGCGATTCCTCGTTTTCGCCGATTTCAGCTTCGATTTCTGTGCCGAGCCCTGCGGTGGTGCGCGGGCCTTGCTGCTTGGGGAAGCTCGATTCGTTCTGCTTCGATTTTCTTTTGGTGTCTTAGCTGATGACAAAGAATGGATAGCGGACCCTACTTGACGCCACATCGATTTGATCTTTGTCTCGGAATCTTATTTATTATATTACGCATCAACCTCATAAGCACAAGATGTCACTATCCTAGTTCTGCTGTTCTGCCGCGGAAATACTTCAGCGATAGCAATGCTGCTGGCCATGGGCGTGGGACCCGGGAGGGAAGGGAGGCAATGGGGCAGTGCCCTCAACCCCAACTTTGAATGAATCTGACTTTGATCCTGTTGGTGTTGCCTGGAAAGAACCGACTACAAAATGGATCCCTTCTCTCTCTCTCTCTCTCTCTCTCTCTCTCTCTCTCTCTCTCTCTCTCTCTCTCTCTCTCTCTCTCTCTCTCTCTCTCTCTCTCTCTCTCTCTCTCTCTCTCTCTCTCTCTCTCTCTCTCTCTCCTCTCTCTCTCTCTCTCTCTCTCTCTCTCTCTCTCTCTCTCTGACCTTCTGTCTCTCTGTCTCTCTGTTTCTCTGTCTCTCTCTCCCCCTCTCTTCCTCCCTCTTTCTCACTCTCTCTCCCTTTCTCTCGCTCTCTCTCCTTCCTCTGTTTATCTCTTTCTCTCCAACTATCTTATCTTTGTAGCCTGTGATGTTGGCTGTGATGTGGAGCTTGACCTGCGTCCCAACTACTTCCCCCCGCTGCAAGACCAATGCAGTCGATTTGCCCTGAAGCCCCAGCTACTTTCCTCAATCCTGCCAATTGCTTGCTGCATTTCATTAACCTGCAGCTCAGTTCATCATGCCCCCAGAGCCACACAATTATGGGTCTGCGGCCGTTCACACAGTATCTGGTGTCGATACAAGTGCAGAACCCGGTCGGCATCGGACCCAGCTCAACTGTGGTAGTCACCACGGATGAAGGAAGTAAGAGCGCGCCTGATCAGTCTGTTGTGGTCAGCACTACGGACGGAGGAGGTAAGAGCGTGCCTGATCAGTCTGTTGTGGTCAGCACCACGAACGGAGGAGGTAAGAGCTCGCCTGGTCCGTCTGCTGTGGTCAGCGCTACGGATGAAGGAGGTAAGAGCGCGCTTGATTCATCTCTGTTGTGGTAGGTACCACTGACGAGTGGAGTAGGAGTATATTGGACCCAGCTCCGCTATAGTAATCTCCACGGACGAAGGAGGTAAGAGCTTGCTGGACCAAACCCTATTGTGGTCGTCACCACCGACGAAGTAGATAAGGCCGCGCGAGTTTCAGGTTCACTGTGACTGGCACCGCTGGTGAAGGAAGTAAGAGCTTGCCACATCTGCAATGTACGCTGTTCCACTCAAAGTTGTGTGGCGAGACGCAGAGACGTAAGCAGTTGTTCAAACACCAGCGCTTCATGATCTCACGACACACGTGATGCTTTGTTGAGAAGTTGTCGGTTCATCCGGCAGACGTCGCTGATGGCTGGTCACCGTGGACAAAACGCACCAATATTTGAAGATGGTGATTATATTGTTCACTTGCAGTGCCCGAGCCACCCCGTAACGTGACAGTTCTGAGCATCAAGGACACGTCTGTCACCATCACCTGGCTGCCACCTGAACACCCCAACGGTCAGATCGAGGGGTACCGGATCTACTTCACCACGGGCAACTTCACCAACGCCACGTGGCTGAAGCTGCCGGTGGAGAGCATGCAGTACACACTGCGGAACCTGGGTGAGCCGTTGCATACTAATATGGTGTGATCGAGATTGGGTACATCGATCGAGACAGTTCCGTTACCGACAGTCCCCGCTGTGTGTCCGACAGTTCCGTTACTGACAGTCCCCGCTGTGTGTCCGACAGTTCCGTTACTGACAGTCCCCGCTGTATGCCCGACAGTTCCGTTACTGACAGTCCCCGCTGTGTGTCCGACAGTTCCGTTACTGACAGTCCCCGCTGTGTGTCCGACAGTTCCGTTACCGACAGTCCCCGCTGTGTCGACAGTTCCGTTACCGACAGTCTCCGTTACCGACGGTCCCCGCTGTGTGTCCGACAGTTCCGTTACCGACAGTCCCCGCTGTGTGTCCGACAGTTCCGTTACCGACAGTTCCCGCTGTGTGTCCGACAGTTCCGTTACTGACAGTCCCCGCTGTGTGTCCGACAGTTCCGTTACTGACAGTCCCCGCTGTGTGTCCGACAGTTCCGTTACTGACAGTCCCCGCTGTGTGTCCGACAGTTCCGTTACTGACAGTCCCCGCTGTGTGTCCGACAGTTCCGTTACTGACAGTCCCCGCTGTGTGTCCGACAGTTCCGTTACTGACAGTCCCCGCTGTATGTCCGACAGTTCCGTTACTGACAGTCCCCGCTGTGTGTCCGACAGTTCCGTTACTGACAGTCCCCGCTGTGTGTCCGACAGTTCCGTTACTGACAGTCCCCGCTGTATGTCCGACAGTTCCGTTCTCCAACTACACGGTGACGGTGAAGGCGTACACGCGCAGTGTGGAGGGTCTTGAGTCGGAGCCGATCTCCGTCACCACTGACGTGTCGGCGCCCTCCACGCCCCGGGTCACCTCGCTCACCTGCCACGCCGACTCGGCACTGCTGCTCACATGGAGGCGACCTGACCTCTTCAGCGGAGGCATCGACTTCTACATGATCGACTACCGGCGACAGTGGGAGGTCGAGTTCACAGAGCTGCAGGTCACGGCCGACACTATAGCTGAGGAGTCTATGGTGGGTATTTGGTGGGGTTTGAAAGGTTGATCTGCAAAAACTCGAATCCAAGGGTGACAACAACAAAACATATACGATACGGGCAACACCATATGTAGCCGAGCCACCGTGGTGTAGCAATCAATGGAGAACACTGGAATGTGTTAGCGTTTCTCTAAGATTCTACTCAGAGTAGTCTACCTATCCTGGCATTGTGACCTGCATGTGCGAACCACTGGTCGCCTGCTTTTCGTGTCATTACCCACGATACTCCCACTACGGGCCTGCTCCGTCCGACAGTCAATGCGCCCCGCTGACACGCGTTCCGTCGGCAGCTTCTGCTGCCCAACCTGACAGCTGACGCCACGTACGAGGTGCGCGTGCGGGCGGCCACCCGCTCCCTGCACCAGCCGGCCACGCTGCTGCTGTCGCCGTACTCTCTGCCGACCGCCGGCTCGGCTCGGCAGCGCTGCCGCCGCACAGGTGGCGCCACCTCTGACGTGTGGCGCCACCTGGGCCGCGGTGGTTGGCCGCTAGATGTCGGGCTGATCGTCGGCATCGTTTGCGCCAGCTGCGCCTGCCTCCTGGCGCTGCTGTTGCTCGCCCTCTGCAGGTGAGAAGCTGGTGGTGTTGGACACGTGAAAGTTGGAAGCTGGTGGCAATTGTCAGCCTTGTTTTGATGCGATTATAGGTGTTGCTTAGTCGTGGCATAGTGATGACAGAGAAGGCAGTAGGCCTTTCAGTTTGCTGTTTGAAAATGGTAGCTTTCGGGAATCGTATTGTTCCACTCGACAGCAAGGTGCTTGCGGATCAATTAATATTCCTCGACAATACATTATTATAAAAAGCAAGACTAAATCACCACGCTAAAAGTCTCATAGCGGAAGGTTTCATAAACGCGCATGAATGCACCATACATACGAACTCCGGTTAAAGCCACGTGCACGTTGTACATCAGCATTACTTACCACAAGAAACATAATTGAACATGAACTATTCCAGTTGCCACGTCATACGAATAACACTACACAATATGTTGTACAACTTAGCTTACCTCGAGATATCTCGAGAAATAGCCGGCAGGTCATCAGCATAGCTGCCTACGTCTTCCGATCGACAGAGCTGCACTTTGCATCGCTAGTCCGACAAGCTGTCAAATTGTGTGTCGATTCATCGTCCACTATACGCGATGTTTGGGTGGAGGTGCGTCGGTGCTGCCACCGACACTAAATCTCATGTTTATCAATGTACGAACCGTGTTTGCACAAAATGCGTTATTGAAGCATTAGTTGCTACATATTATAGTATGAATCGATGTAGCGTGTGCTTTTTACCAACACAAGCCGGGAGGGGGGAGATTTCGTCTTTCCACGTATGTTTGACCATTCGATACACATGCGGAGTTGTAAGGAGTAGACAGATTGTTCTACGGTTTTCAATTACTTGTCTGCTACTTGCGTACTGTTTCGGTATTGCATTCTGGTCTATCCCGACCCATATTAACCAGTATTCATAACCTGCCCTTCAGATTCGGGATTTACATTCCTACATGCTGTGTACTCCACATGCCATGTTGTCATTCTTTCGTTGCGTTCTCACTAACCTGCTCCTTATTAGCTGTACAATAATCCACTCAATTTTATGGTGAAGAAAGGTTTGTGTTAAGACCACTATTTATTGCCAACGGTATCAAGAATCCAAGATTGCATTTTGGGCAAAATTCTAACAACTGGCTCAATTCCTGAGATCCCCATAAGCAATAACCCCATCGATGATGATCTCATTCGCCCCGTGTCCTTGTCATACTTCTGTCATACTTCCAAATCCCACCGTCCTCTCCCTACATCACAACCCCCTCTCTGAGCGACAGCGCAGCCTCATAAGACGTCACTACCTTTCGTTCATGCAGAATTGTCTTCACCACAACTTTCATAATATTATCGACCTTCCGCTGCACTCCCACCTATCTCCCACATTCTAGCCCAATCCATGATTCTCCAGCTATGCTCCTACCGCCTTCTCACTCCATTCAGCTTCTTCCACTCCCTTCCCACTATCCTCTGCAACTGTTCACTGTATTCTTACTACCTCTTCCCTAATTACCACCAGCTGATCACTTTCCCACCACCATCCCACTCCTTCCACGACCTTTCAAACACACTTTCAGTGACCCCGATCCTCACTCACCTCCACCTCTCCACCACCATCTACCAACCATCTCACTCGTTCAACACTCGTCGCTCTCCCATCACCCTCACACAATCGACTTACATTTACATTTACCTCAGCTGCATGACCGACGCAGTCGATGCGCCCCTAAACTCCATACATTTACCTCACTTCTCCCCGAGCATCATCCCACCACCCTCAGCCACTCTCCCACATCACATCGAGAAGGCGCTCTAACCACACTCCAGACGACTTAGCATGTCCTCTTACTTCCCTGTCACCCCTCTTACTTCCCTGTCCTCTTACTTCCATATCACCACTCTTACTTCCCTGTCACCCCTCTTACTTCATTGTCCTCTTACTTCCCCTGTCACCCCTCTCACTTCCATGTCATCTTACTTCCCTGCCACCCCTCTTACTTCCCTGTCCTCTTACTTCCATGCCACCCCTCTTACTTCCCTGTCCTCTTACTTCCCTGTCACCCTCTGACTCTCCCCACCACCAATGCCACATATTTCACCACTTCCCCACCATCCTCGCATCGTCCTTTCGTCATCGACTCGCGCCATCCTGACATGGCCTTCATACCGCTGACTTTGCGCCCTCCCACTGCCCCCATACCGTCTTCTCACTGTTACCTTCTTACCACATCGCCCAGTTATCCCCTTAATCATTCTCCAGCAGCGCTTTCACCGCCCTCACACCGTTTTCCCGCATGCATCTCACCCACCCCATTGTCCCCACCACTCTCTCGTCCCACCCTCTCCTCCCACTGCACTCTCACCATTATCCCTGACCGCTCCTCATCCTTCTCACCACTCTACCGCTGTCCTCCCACCGTATTCTCAGCGTGCTGCCACCATCCCCCCGCCGTCGTCTCACCTCCCTCGCGCCGACGGCGCTGTCACCACACCCTCAGACGACCTCTCGCTGGTGCCGCTGCAGCTTCTGCCCGGCCAGTGTCGCAGCGACTGTTATGATACGCTGTCGTCACCACACCCTCAGACGACCTCTCGCTGGTGCAGCTGCAGCTACTGCCCGGCCAGTGTCGCAGCGACTGCAGAAGTGCCAACTACATCGACGGCTTCCTGGTCGGCAGCCGGTACATCGGTGCCCAGGCCCCGCTGTCCAGCACTCTCGCCGCCTTTTGGCGGCTCGTGTAGAAACAGAGGGTCCAGCTCATCATGATCACCAGCCTGGTGGAGCGCAACAGGTTCAGTTGGTGACGTGTCACCAACCTGGTGGAGCGCAACGAGGTCAGCGGGTGACGTGTCATCAACCTGGTGGAGCGAAACGAGGTCAGCGGATGACGTGTCATCAAGCTGGTGGAGCGAAACAGAGTCAGTGGGTGACGTGTCACCAACCTGGTAGAACGCAACAGGACCAGTGGCTGACTTGTGACCAATCTGGTGGAGCGCAACGAGGCCAGCGGGTGACGTGGCATCACTGAGTATGCGACGTTATCACCCACAACAGTGGTGGTGAGCAATTTCAGTATCGTTAAATATTTGGTCATTTCGTGATTTCATCATCACCCATCGCACACGACAAGCACGGACATTCGAATACTAGTGCCGCGGTAAGACGGGAATAAATTCCTCGGAAAAGCAAGGAATCTAAAGCATATTTTGAGAAACCCATCCAGAAATGAAACCGTAGATGCCACTGCCTCTGATATCAAATTGGTTGTATTGCAATTTCCGATATTTTCGAGGCAACAATTAAGCGCTGAAGTTGAAGACCGCTACTGTTTGAAACTAGCATGGAGTACATCCGACTAGTTTACTGCATACAATGTCTGTTTGTAAAACCCATGCTATAGGGGATTGAAATGTTCGATATCTGTCCGCTGAGGTGCATTTTGCTATCCTTTCCCAAAATTTTGGCGCAGCTCTTTGGGATTGTTTGGAACACTCGGCGCCATTTCAAGCTCCAACTGGCAGTCTTGCTACAGTAAATACAATAAACGTGCGTGACTAGAAAAGCCCATGCTACAGGCAAATAGGGCAGCTTATTACCTATCTGCTGATGCACATATCGCTACCGGGGCGCTGTATGACCAACGCAGTCGATGCGCCTCTAAACCCAAATAACCAACCAACATATCGCTACCGGGTTGGTAAATTTCGGTGCGGCATTTTGCGCTCATTTGCTATGTCTTCATTAACATTGCGTCTGTCGCGTTCCGCAACAAAAAGTGGTTTAGCGGCATCATAGCCCACATGCGGGATATACACATGACACCGCCATTACCCAAAGCAGGGCCCCTGTGAAACCAATCGCGCTCACGACATGACTAATAAATGACGTCATTATTGCCGAAACGGTTTTCTTACCTGGCACCATCATCACATGCAACAATGTGCACATATGCGGCGTCATTTTCAATACTGGCAGGTCACTGTGTGCCACACTCACCATCCATAATTGGGCTGGTGAGTGACGTGACCTCCAAGTGTTAGCTTGGAGTAACATGGCTAGAATTCAACATCGTGACCATACAAAAATCAGCTCCATGTGTAGGTAGTGTCTGCTATTGTAATGGTGATACAGAACAGGCAGTGTGTGATGTCATCGTCATCTGCTTCGGCGATCTTCATCAGCATTCGATTCGACAACAGCTCATGGCATTTTACCTTTTTTATCGAAGCACAGTTCCTCACATGAATGATGCAGTAGTCAGTCTTATGTCTGATTCATTTACAACTGTGTTTTAGTCAATAAAGAGAGATGCCCAATGTCGCGACTTGGTGTCGTTAGGCGCTAAGTGAACTGTCTAATGCACCAAATGTTTGTCCTCATCATGTCCACGTGGTGAAGTGAAAGCCACGGGTACAAATGTTGGATTCGCATCTGCAGAAGATGTGCGACCAATACTGGCCAAACGAAGATCGGGTAACATAAAGACTGATGCAAGTGGAATTGCTGAACACCAAATTACTGGCATTTTACACAGCGTGAACACTCGTCATCAAACATGCCAAGGTATGTATACTTCGCAATTTGCGTTCATACTGTGCGGGAGTGGTTAGCATCAGTCTTAATATTGAGATGTTCATGCCTCGATTTCTATACTTGTTTATTGAATTACCTCTCGTTTACCTTGATTTTGTCCGACTTTTCTTGATTATGCTCGGCGTTAGCAGCCTTTCCGCCTGGTAATGCCACCTCAGGTGGGTGTCTTCTTAATCTACGACAACTATGTCGGTTAAGCTATGACTACTAAGTTGAAATCCATCACAAGGAGTCGAAAGAACACTGCACAGTCTCCGCTCATATTGTTGGAAGACTGGCACAGTGCAGTTTGGGTTGATCTTTTCTACACCCAACACGACGTTCGTACTCTCTTCCATCATCTTCGCTATGACCTAAGTATGTGGTACATGTTCTCCTTGTACAACACAAGAAGAAAAAGCATCCTGGTGCACTGCAGGCACGAACTGCCCGTCCATCCAGTTTTACTGCGAGTGCGAACCATATCTGCGACTTGTGAACGATCCGTACGATAAACGTGTAGAGTGTGGGTCCGGTCGCGTGGTGACCTTCGATAACGGTCAGCTGGCCACGCATCCAGCTTATGAGTCTGACGTATGATATGAGGCGCAGAGCCAACAGCAGAGCAGTGTGTCTTGGTGGAAGTTAGGACTTGAGGCACTCCGATAAATTGGGACCAATCTTTCGAACAGTCACTGTCTTGGCTTTCGGCTTACCTTGGCCTGGCAACTGGCTTAAGCTGGGAATTACCAAGAACCAAGCCTTTGTGGGCTTTGACATCAGACGCAACGTTTGGAGTGTATGCAGATTACTTCCCTCCACAGTCAGTTCGAGTGAGTCGACAGCGTATCATAGTCATGGTAATATGTTGCCTGCTGTGGGGATTTGAGTCGTTTCCTCAGCCAGGAAGTGGAAAGTAGCTAGGAGAAACAAATAGTGGCTCTTCACTATGTGAAGTGCACGTAAGTAGTGTTCCTTCTAATGTTTGGGGCAGGTGGAACTGGAACACAAATATTATTCGATCAGCGGCAGCCTGTTTTGGCGCAGGAGGGACTGCCACCTACATGCTGTTACGCCCACAGTACCGGCGTAGGTCGTACCGGCACCTATATACTATTACGTCCAATGCGCCCGCGTCGGTCGGACTGGCACCTACATACTGCATACTTAGGGTTGACATTTATCATCTAAACGTCCATTTATTTCGAATTCAAAAACGCGCATCTTTTGAATGCTCTTTTGGCTGCCAAAACGAAGATGTTCAGCACCTAATTCTAGATTGTCCAAATCACATTGGCCCCGAAATAAACTATTCAACACAATTTTACAACACCTCTGCCAGAATTTTCAAGGATTTCCACCACTAACCAACCTTGATGGATTTGGGCTACATGGGGCTCCATGGGGATGACTTGAGCGATAACGGCGGTCGGATGGTCGCTTGCCGTTTTCATAACTTTGTATTCGATACCCATATATTTGACATAAATTAGCATTGGTAACCAGTTGACAATGGCTTTATGCCGCATTAAATTGGGGTCGCGAGTCGCGACCCATACTGGACTAAGCGGCGACTTCACAGATAATCTGTGGCGACGGCGGTTATGGATAGATTATAAAAAAAATCCAGTAAGAAATTAGTACTTGTGATTATCTTTCACTCCAGTGTCATTCCACATCTTCAGATAGGTGCCATGATCTAATCACCTAGTGCTTTTGCACCACTCTGAGAAAATGCTCAATGATTCGTGAGACCGATTACAAAGGACATTGTGATGATGACGATGTGCGTACTATTACGCCCACAGTGCCGGTGGGGGTCGGGCGCTCAGAAGCCCACAATGCTGGTAGGGGTCGGACCGGCACCTGAACAGTGTTTCGTCCACAATGCCGGTGGGGGTCGGACCGACACCTGAGCAGTGTTTCTCCCACAATGCTGGTGGGGGTCGGACCGGCACCTGAGCAGTGTTTCGCCCACAGTGCCGGTGGGGGTCGGACCGGCACCTGAGCAGTGTTTCGCCCACAATGCCGGTGGGGGTCGGACCGGCACCTGAGCAGTGTTTCGCCCACAATGCCGGTGGGGGTCGGACCGCCACCTGCGCAGTGTTTCGCCCACAGTGCCGGTGGGGGCCGGACCGGCACCTGAGCAGTGTTTCGCCCACAGTGCCGGTGGGGGTCGGACCGCCACCTGCGCAGTGTTTCGCCCACAGTGCCGGTGGAGGCCGGACCGGCACCTGAGCAGTGTTTCGCCCACAGTGCCGGTGGGGGTCGGACCGGCACCTGAGCAGTGTTTCGCCTACAGTGCCGGTGGGGGCCGGACCGGTACCTGAGCAGTGATTCGCCCACAATGCCGGTGGGGGTCGGACCGCCACCTGCGCAGTGTTTCGCCCACAGTGCCGGTGGGGGCCGGACCGGCACCTGAGCAGTGTTTCGCCCACAGTGACAGTGGGGGCCGGACCGGCACCTGTATCGCGCTGGACGCGATGACAGCGATGCTGAAGCAGCGCGGCTCCATCAACGTGTTCGGCTATCTCAAGCACATCCGCACGCAGCGCAACTTCCTGGCGCAGACCGAGGAGCAGTACATCCTCCTGGCGCAGACCGAGGACCAGCACGTCCTCCCGGTGCAGACCGAGGAGCAGTACATCTTCCCGGTGCAGACCGAGGAGCAGTACATCTTCCCGGTGCAGACCGAGGAGCAGTACATCCTCCTGGCGCAGACCGAGGAGCAGCACGTCCTCCCGGTGCAGACCGAGGAGCAGCACGTCCTCCCGGTGCAGACCGAGGAGCAGCACGTCCTCCCGGTGCAGACCGAGGAGCAGCACGTCCTCCCGGTGCAGACCGAGGAGCAGCACGTCCTCCCGGTGCAGACCGAGGAGCAGCACGTCCTCCCGGTGCAGACCGAGGAGCAGCACGTCCTCCCGGTGCAGACCGAGGAGCAGCACGTCCTCCCGGTGCAGACCGAGGAGCAGTCGTCGTCACCTGTCTACTACCACAGCGGCGGATCTAGGAAATGTCGTGGGGTATTTGCCTGGGGGAGCACCTATTTTCGGAAGGAAGTTACTGCAAAAGTATCTGGAGGAGCTGCTCCGGCTGAAAATCCGTTGGGCGGGTGGGGGTGGGGGTGGGGGTGCACTTGAGCACACTAAAGGAGCGCATTTCTGTTCCAAGGGGCGCCTATTTCTCTCCGATATGCGCCTCTGGTTGAAAAAAATTCGTTGAACGGGAGATGCATTCGAGCCTTCCCGGAACGGTTTCGGCCAGAGGGGCGTCACCGAGAGGGGTTAGCACATGACCCAGTGCCCCTGTATCCGCCCCTGATACCATACCAACCTTGAAAAACGAGTACACACCACTCAGCACCACTGATGGATCTAGCATTTCACTGATGGAGGGACGAAGCTTGAACGGGGCGCGATTCTTCCCGAGGGGCGCCACCAAGGAAGAAGATTCCAAGACTCAAAGAGGGGTATCCGAATGTCCCAGAAGGGTGCCATTGGTTGAAAAATTATAAAGAGAGGGTGCACTGGAGCGTCCAGACGGGGAGCATCTTCTACTCGGAGGTGCCTTTTGCACTCAGAGATACGCATTCGGTTGACAAATTTCAGGGACGCGGTGCGCTCGAGCATCATGGAGAGGAGAGGCCTTTCCCCGTCAGAGTGGCGTCGCATCTCCGTGGCCCTTCGGGTCCCGTGAAATTGGGAGGTCGCCCCCCTCCCCCTCTTAGGATCCGCCGCTGCTCAGCACTTCTGACATATGACATCGCAGCGACATGACATACGACACGCCGTCACCTCATATGGACTAACATCATGCAAGCGATCGTCAAGCGGGTTTTTCCGTCACGACAATGAGCTTGTCAGCAACGCAGACAGTGGGCGTAATCAGCCGGCGTAACGGCAGGACCAGGCCGCCTGTACCACTTCTCGGAAGGGGTCTCTCTGACTGGCGAGAGATGCCCCTCCGGGATGTTCGAGTGCATTCCTCCCCCATGAGGCTTGGAGGGTGCGCCTTGATTTGTTGTCAGCCAATGGCGCACCCATGAGTAAAAAGGCGCCCCCCCCCCTCCACTGGACTCGAAATTGCCTAACTAATGTGAAGGGTTTCTCGGGGCATTGAAAACTTTGACCCACAGAGTTTGCCGCTTTATCAACGAATATCAAACTGATGCAAAGGACCGGAATCCTGTAGATATGTAGCAACGGTATAACGCAGATAGGTTTGGGTTTATACAAAAAGCTGACCATGATGATCATATACATCTTTTTCTTTGTTTCAGGTTGATATTGGCTGACCACACGGCAACCTTTTTAACTCACAGCTTACGCTATTTATGAATTATTTATTAACTAACCTGAGGTTTCGATTTTCGAATGAATGTCCACCACATCCGCGGTCGAAACTTGAGCATCCACCACCTCCGTCAATTGAGAACAATCTACATGTCAGGCTACAATGGAGCGCCTAAACAGCCGCAATACCTGCAGAAGTACCTTAGTATACTTTTTGAAAAGCCAAAGTGCGACAATTTCACGCCAAATCAGAAAAAGTAAAAGCTACCTCTCTGGCAGCCGACTCACAGCATGTACGGGAGAGGGATTGGCGCTTAGTTCGCAGATCTGACTGAAATGTTTTCGTACAAAAACTCAGCTAAAATACTCGACCGACACGTAGGGTTTTGAGGAATTAATCTTCGATATCTGTATTTGGTTCACTAGTTGAACGGAAGCATTAAACTCGGGTGCCAACAGATTTGTATCGTGTCTGACGACACACTGGTGCCGCGGCTTGTATCGTGCCTGACGACACACTGGTGCCGCGGCTTGTATCGTGCCTGACGACACGCTGGTGCCGCGGCTTGTATCGTGCCTGACGACACGCTGGTGCCGCGGGTTGTATCGTGCCTGACGACACACTGGTGCCGCGGCTTGTATCGTGCCTGACGACACGCTGGTGCCGCGGCTTGTATCGTGCCTGACGACACGCTGGTGCCGCGGGCTGATCTTGATTGTGGGCGTGATGACGAGGGGTCAATAGTTTCCCTCGGATTGGACGGGTGCCGAAAGGCGCCCGACATGAGTAGGTTAGCATGTGAAGACTTTGAACAGTCCACGGTCCAGTCTGAATTGCCCAATCCGCCAGAGATATCTTGATATTTTAAG
>JAOTOM010003394.1:10000-55000 GCA_034440615.1 Ashinkailepas kermadecensis | reverse complement strand
GCGACCGTGTGATGTTCAATTGAGGGTGTCTTGCGACCTCGTACGGCGGCATGATTAGCCATTCGGACTTCATTCAAAGCCCAAATAACTAACTAACTCCATCGTACCCGTGCCATTTGCTGCAATCGGGTTCATTCAACCGATCGCCACTGATGTCACGGGTGACGAAAATGAACCATGACCGGTCATCGATGAGATCCTCCGATTTGCTGATTTCACCAACGAATACAGAGCTAGACCATTCAAATTCCTCCTGCACTGAGATCGTTCTCATGCAAAATGCCTATTGCAACTGCAATAGGCATGCAATAGGCATGCAATAGGCACATTGCAACTGCAAATGCCTACTGCAAAATGCCTATTTTCGTCAGGGGATCTACTTTTGAGCTGCCGAGTGACACAAGAATGGTCAGCTCTGGTGTCAAATGTCAAGACGGCATCTCATGACACGAAGAGCGGTGCCGACCAGACGAGGCCAGGCGTCGGCCAGTGCGGGTTTCGCTGTGAGACGGCACCGGTGTCGGCCAGACACCGGCCACGACTGCCGCTGTCACAGGCTGCAATGTCGAAACCTGTATTCGGAGCTCATGCTTCGTTTCCGTGGCGAGCAGCACCGGCCGTGTAAAAGGAGCCATCGTTTCCAGCAGCTGCCTGGTCGACGGTTGTTCCGACTTGCATGTAGACCTCATGTTTTTGAAATTGTTCCCGGAGAAGTGGCCGAAACTCTGTTTGGAGGAGCCTGTGAACTCCACGAGTCAATTGTCAAAAATTGCCCAAACAAAGTAGAGTAATTTGGTGATGTGTGGCCCGTTGAAAACGCTCCGCTGAAAAGCACACACGGTTACGTCATGGCACAGGAAAGGATACGCCGCACATGGAAAGGATACGTCAATGTGTCTTTACATCTTCGCCCAGGATTCGCACCTGGGCGAAGATGTGAAGACGCATTGACGTATCCTTTCAAACAGCTGTTTCCCCCGATGATACTATCAAGAAGTCACAAAGCGTGCTCTCATGATTCTGGGCTCTATTCCACCTCGGGGAATGTATTGGATTCGTCCGGGTGTCGTTCATAGCGCGGGCTGTATGACAAGGGTAACTTACTTCTTGCGTATCCAACTTCAGATCGCATCCAACTTAACATCAGTTGGATTTGAAGAAAGATGCGCCCAGAAATTCTCAGCGCGCATCGCGCATAAAAATTTTGGTTTTGGATCATGAAAATCCCAAATCCCTTCTTCGAGCTATTGTATTTTTGGTTCCCAAGGGGTGCCGGATCCCCAGTACCCTGGCTCTGCCTCTAGACAGAATACACACGCACATCCTAAAGGTGCTTGCCCAATCAGAACATGTGTGCAATGGGATTGGCATTGGTTCAGTTAGTGAAAAATGACGCGGTGTCTCTGACGAAAAACAATGTGTGTGCGACATTGTGTGGCACAAATCGCTAAACGTATCCACGAAGTTGTCTGTTGTATGGCATGTTTTTCATTTGGCTACCAGCAGTGGCTGCCTACACATGCACCTGGATGAAAGATGGGAAAACGTCATTGGAAATGACTTCGATTCAATATTACGGAAGAGGTAAATGGTTCCATGATTGTCCACGAAACAAAATCATCAGTCTGTATTCATGGGCGAACGTTGGAACTGGCACATCAGTTTTACCACCGCACGTACATACATGCATGCACAACTGAACCAAGCCCAAGATATGAAAGTTAGTCAATTTAAGCTACTACGTGAAGAAAGCTAGATCAAGGATTATAAACTATTTTCACCGATTAAAAGATTTTGGCAGATTTTCCCAGTTGTGACTGAAATACTTGTAAAGGAAGCATGCATGAATACTCGAGGTAATGTGCGTAATTGATCTGCTTTGCATAGTGATTGTACAATGTCATACGCTTCAGGTGTTTTCTTCAGTTTGCTTAATTCTTCAGCTTGCTCAGAATTAATAATTGTATACGTTGCATATAAATATAGTTTTAAAGTGTTCGGAGTCAATATGAGCCACAAGGGCCCATCCAGGTTAAGTCTGTGAAGGAAAAGCTATCATAGACCTGGATAAGAAGACACTCATCACCCCAACCAATACCACGTCCCAAATTCCAAAGAAGCTGTCCACCAGCATCCCACACAGCCATCAATGCCCGTCTAAATTACCAATCCAGCCCTATTCACTCGAGCCCACGTAACACACGCGTGGATCGAGTGCCCCACCAATCGTTTTCAAACTCTATCCATGCCTGCTTAAAGTGGTCTGTACCGTGCATACCTACTGGTATAAATCTTGCCCCATTTACCACTAATTATAACTCAAAAACAAGATTTTCCAGTCTAAAAAAAATCGTCCACCCTATTTCTAAATGCATGCAATGAGAAGCTCCCTACAACATCAGCAGGCAGCATATTTCATTGATCAACCACCATTTGACTGAAGTCATGTTGCCATTTAACTGTCCTACATCTCGACATGCCTAACCTGAATTGATGACCCTTATGTGATATCCTAAATATAAGGGTATCATTCAGATTGACCTGATCTAACACTTTAACGATTTTATACATTTAAATCATATCACCCCTTAATCTCCTGCACTTGAGTGAGTACATATCCGATACTGTACGCCTTTCTCTATACTCTAAATTACCTAGTCTATTGATGAGTCTAGTTGCTTTGCGAGCAATCTTTATAATATATATATATATATATATATCATTATTATAAGTAAAAGTTCTATGCCAGCACATAATATTCCACGTGGGGTCGGACAGAGCCTAAGTACAGTTTATTCATCACTTCCTTGCTCTTATATCTCACACTCCTTTTAATGATTCCTAGCATTCTGATTGCCCTGTTCCTAGCTGAGATACATTGTTTTTCTGCTTTAAGGTCATTTCAAACTAACACACCTAAGTCTCTTTACTCTTCAATAACACCCAATTTCCTAACTGCCATTGTATATCTGAAAAGTTTACCTCCAGACCCCAGGTGCATAGCCCTGCACTTTACGGTTGTTTAGCGAATGTCTGGAACTGGCAGTGGGGCGACGAGCATGTCTGTGCACGAGTGAACGCGAGCATGTGTGTGCATAGGGCCCAGTTCAACTGGCTCACGTACCACAAATTGTCGTCAGCAGCAACTATGCTGCTATTGCACCGAGAACACACCGGGCCATCACAATCTTCGGCGGTAACGGTTAGGTATGCCAGGCACAGATGACGAGAACAGCATGGAGTTTGTATAACCGATGGGAAAGACGCAATACTATTTCTGCTTAGGTTTCCTTAGCTTTAAGAGTATGCACATTGAGCAACCACGCCGCTTACGGATGCATTGTCAGCATTCGATGAACAGATGGATCGTATGAGCCTGCCATCCGAGTAATGGGTAACGCAGGAGGATGTACTTCAAAACACGTTTATGTGCAGAAATTCTCGCCCAAGTGCATTAGGGTGTCTCCAAAAACCAACTTTTTGGCCGTGCAAGCTGCCCAACCAAAACGGGGTGCTCTTTTACACAAAGACTAAGCTGACCAAGTTTGGTCCCCCTCCTTTAAGTTTTGGTCTCCCCCAGCCCCTCAAAGGTCAGTGACCCCACCCCAATGGGGTAGAAATCAATTTCATCGCACAAACCTGGGAGTGGGCTTATTTAAAAGCTTTCATTGAGCAGAACAAACTTTAGTTCAGACAAAATGTTCGAATCTCACTATTTATTGTTCTATGCGGCCATTTCAGATCCAACGCAACCAGAAATAACGAGCGGTTATCAGAGTAAGGCATTGCAGTGATCGCCGTGACTTGGTCTGTGAAGAAATGTATTTAGAAATGATAGAAAGGCTGTTTCGTGACAGTAACATGCTATTTTCAGTTCAGTCCATTATTTTGACCTATTGACATATACCTATTGACATATATTTGACCTATTGACAACTCACAGTGACACATCAACATCAGTATGCTAATCAACATCACTACGTTAGATACAGGTCGAACTGTGAGAATGAGAGTGCACAATGACAGTGAAGTAGATGCACATTTAACGCGATAATGTACAATGCTATGGCAAAACAATCCGTTTCTCATCTGCGCTTCATCTGTGCCAGCCACGTTGCACTGTCTACTCAGTCGTAGTCTCATGCCGTCAGCATGCACGATGCACAGCCAGCTCACTTTTCCGCATTGACGGGACCGCAGCCCGGTGTGAACTCGCCACTGCGATCATACGACTTCTAACTCTGTCGTCTCTAGCCATGTCTCCGTACTCGGTAATGTCCTTAATACCACGTTCGGCTGCGTCATTCACGACTGACAACTGCTGCATTTCATTCTCCATTCGAACATACTCATAGTCATCTGCCCACTGGCTGGGATGGTTTTGCAACCAAGCCCCACCGTTGTCCAGCAGGCTGAACATCAGCCAAGATCTTGGCCCCACGAATGGTGCTAGATCATGTGACGCGTCCAGGAGTTCCTGGACGCGTCACATGATCAGCACCATTCGCCAAGATCTGGCGATGTCAGCCCGACAACAGTGGGGCTGGTTGAAAAACCATCCCAGCCAGGGCAGATGACGATGAGTATGTTCGAATGGATAATGAAATGCAGCAGTTGTCAGTCGAATGACGCAGCCGAACGTGGTATTAAGGACATTACCGAGTACGCAACATGGCTAAACGGCAGAGTTAGAGTCGATGATCGCAGTGGCGAGTTCACACCGGGCTGCGGTCCCGTCAATGCGGAAAAGTGAGCTGGCTGTGCATCGTGCAGCACGGCAGAGACTACGACTGAGTAGACAGTGCAACGTGGCTGGCACAGATGAAGCCAGATAAAACGGATTGTTTCCATAGTATTGTACATTATCGCGTTAAATGTGCATCTACTTCACTGTCATTGTGCACTCTCATTCTCACAGTTCGACCTGTATCTAACATAGTGATGTTGATTAGCATACTGATGTTGATGTGCCACTGTGATTGTCAATAGGTCAAATATATATCAATAGGTATATATCAATAGGTCAAAATAATGGACTGAACTGAAAATAGTATGTTACTGTCTCGAAACAACCCTTCTATCATTTCTAAATACATTTCTTCACAGACCAAGTCACGGCGATCACTGCAATGCCTTACTCTGATAACCGCTCGTTATTTCCGGTTGCGTTGGATCTGAAATGGCCGCATAGAACAATAAATATTGTGATTCGAACATTTTGTCTGAATTAAAGTTTGTTCTGCTCAATGAAAGTTTTTAAATAAGCCCACTCCCAGGTCTGTGCGATGAAATTGATTTTCTACCCCATTGGGGTGGGGTCACTGACCTTTGAGGGGCTGGGGGGGGGGACCAAAACTTAAAGAAGGGGGACCAAACTTGGCCAGCTTAGTCTTTGTGTAAAAGAGCACCCCGTTTTGGTTGGGCAGCTTGCACGGCCAAAAAGTTGTTTTTTTGGGACACCCTAACGTGCATGCATGCCACTTTTGGGGTAAACCAGCGCCCATATCTCAGTCTACTGGTAATTCTGAGGATTTTCCGGCACCACAAAATACGCCAAGGTCTAAATTCCCAGTCGTATTCGTTAATTCCCGTCGATAAACATTCCAAGTGAGAATCGCGAGCTTTCCTCTCGGTTGCCATACCATCCAAATTTTGTTTACGCGGCCATTTATTTCTTGGGCAGTGCATGGACTGCCACACCAGGTGCCAGCCGGAACTGACCCGAACCTGCGCCGCCCCAGTCCCGATCAGCACCGACTTCAGACGCGGTGCCAGCCGGAACTGACCCGAACCTGCGCCGCCCCAGTCCCGATCAGCACCGACTTCAGACGCGGTGTCCCGGAACTGACCCGAACCTGCGCCGACCCGAACTGACCCGAACCTGCGCCGCCCCAGTCCCGATCAGCACCGACTTCGACGCGGTGTCCCGGAACTGACCCGAACCTGCGCCTGACCCGAACTGACCCGAACCTGCGCCGCCCCAGTCCCGATCAGCACCGACTTCAGACGCGGTGTCTCGGAACTGACCCGAACCTGCGCCTGACCCGAACTGACCCGAACCTGCGCCGCCCCAGTCCCGATCAGCACCGACTTCAGACGCGGTGTCTCGGAACTGACCCGAACCTGCGCCGCCCCAGTCCCGATCAGCACCGACTTCAGACGCGGTGTCTCGGAACTGACCCGAACCTGCGCCTGACCCGAACTGACCCGAACCTGCGCCGCCCCAGTCCCGATCAGCACCGACTTCAGACGCGGTGTCCCGGAACTGACCCGAACCTGCGCCGCCCCAGTCCCGATCAGCACCGACTTCAGACGCGGTGTCCCGGAGCTGACCCGAACCTGCGCCGCCGAAGTCCCAATCAGCACCGACTTCAGACGCGGTGTCGCGTCGCCCCCGGTCGGATTTTCCGCGACCACAAGTACTTGAACCAGGATGCACGGCAGGAGAGCAATGGCGGTGTGGGTGTGTTTCGGGGGGGGGGGGGGGGGTTGATGCACTCCGGCCATTAATACCCCGGCAATCCCCCGGCACTGATTGTCAAGGAAGTTTCATCCGGGTAGCATATTTGTGACTTCAGTGAAAGACCGAACAGTTGTGGGGATTTCGGAGATTATGCATACCAGTGGTACACACCAGTGGTACGCACCGGTGGTACGCACCAGTGGTACACACCAGTGGTACACACCAGTGGTACACACCAGTGGTACACACGAACAGTGGTACATACCAGTGCTACATAACAGTTGTACATACCAATGGTAGATACCAGTGGTGCATACCAGTAGTCAATACAAGCAGTGGTACCTATCAGTGGTGCACACCAGTGGTGCATGCCAGTGATATATACCAGTGGTACACACCAGTGGTACACACCAGTGGTACATACCAGTGGTACACACCAGTGAGTGTTACATATCAACGGTGGTACATGCCAGTGTTACATATCAACGGTGGTATATGCCAGTGGTGCATTCCAGTGGTACATACCAGTGGTACATACCAGTGGTACATACCAGTAGAACATGCCAGTGGTACACACTAGTGGTGCATAGCAGTGGCACATACCTGTTGTACAACCTGTGGTACCCACCAGTGATACATACCAACAATGATGCACGCCAGTGGTACATGCCAACAGTGGTACATACCAACAGTGGTACATACCAACAGTGGTACATGCCAACAGTGGTACATACCGACAGTGGTACACACCAGTGGTACACACCAGAGGTACACACTAGTGAGTGTTACATATCAACGGTGGTACATGCCAGTGTTACATATCAACGGTGGTACATGCCAGTGGTGCATTCCAGTGGTACATACCAGTGGTACATACCAGTGGTACATACCAGTAGAACATGCCAGTGGTACACACTAGTGGTGCATAGCAGTGGCACATACCTGTTGTACAACCTGTGGTACCCACCAGTGATACATACCAACAATGATGCACGCCAGTGGTACATGCCAACAGTGGTACATGCCAACAGTGGTACATGCCAACAGTGGTACATGCCAACAGTGGTACATGCCAACAGTGGTACATGCCAACAGTGGTACATACCGACAGTGGTACATACCGACAGTGGTACACACCAGTGATACACACCAGAGGTACACACTAGTGTACACACTAGTGTACACACTAGTGTACACACCAGTGTTACATAGTAGTGGTGCACATCTGTGGTGCATACCAGAGGCACATGCCAGTGGTGCGCATCAGTGGTGCACACAAGTGGTACATACAAACAGTGGTGCATACCAGTGGTACAAATAAGTGGAGCATGCAAGTGACACAATACGTGATAGTGATACAAGTGATAAGTGATACGATGCAGTACGTACCAGTGGTGCATACCAGTGGTACATACCCGTGGTGCATGCCAGTGGTACACACCAGTGGTACATACCAGTGGAACATACCAGTGGTACATACCAGTGGTACATACCAGTGGTACATACCAGTGGTACATACCAGTGGTACATACCAGTGGTACATACCAGTGGTACATACCGACAGTGGTACATACCGACAGTGGTACATACCGACAGTGGTACACACCAGAGGTACACACCAGAGGTACACACTAGTGTACACACTAGTGTACACACCAGTGTTACATAGCAGTGGTGCACATCTGTGGTGCATACCAGAGGCACATGCCAGTGGTGCGCATCAGTGGTGCACACAAGTGGTACATACAAACAGTGGCACATGCCAGTGGTACACACCAGTGGTACATACCAGTGGTACATACCAGTGGTACATACCAGTGGTACATACCAGTGGTACATACCAGTGGTACATACCAGTGGTACATACCAGTGGTACATACCAGTGGTACATACCAGTGGTACATACCAGTGGTACATACCAGTGGTACATACCAGTGGTACATACCAGTGGTACATACCAGTGGTACATACCAGTGGTACATACCAGTGGTACATACCAGTGGTACATACCAGTGGTACATACCAGTGGTACATACCAGTGGTACATACCAGTGGTACATACCAGTGGTACATACCAGTGGTACATACCAGTGGTACATACCAGTGGTACATACCAGTGGTACATACCAGTGGTACATACCAGTGGTACATACCAGTGGTACATACATACCAGTGGTACATACCAGTGGTACATACCAGTGGTACATACCAGTGGTACATACCAGTGGTACATACCAGTGGTACATACCAGTGGTACATACCAGTGGTACATACCAGTGGTACATACCAGTGGTACATACCAGTGGTACATACATACCAGTGGTACCCAGTGTACATACCAGTGGTACATACCAGTGGTACATACCAGTGGTTACATACCAGTGGTACATACCAGTGGTACATACCAGTGGTACATACCAGTGGTACATACCAGTGGTACATACCAGTGGTACATACCAGTGGTACATACCAGTGGTACATACCAGTGGTACATACCAGTGGTACATACCAGTGGTACATACCAGTGGTACATACCAGTGGTACATACCAGTGGTACATACCAGTGGTACATACCAGTGGTACATACCAGTGGTACATACCAGTGGTACATACCAGTGGTACATACCAGTGGTACATACCAGTGGTACATACCAGTGGTACATACCAGTGGTACATACCAGTGGTACATACCAGTGGTACATACCAGTGGTACATACCAGTGGTACATACCAGTGGTACATACCAGTGGTACATACCAGTGGTACATACCAGTGGTACATACCAGTGGTACATACCAGTGGTACATACCAGTGGTACATACCAGTGGTACATACCAGTGGTACATACCAGTGGTACATACCAGTGGTAGTACATACCAGTGGTACATACCAGTGGTACATACCAGTGGTACATACCAGTGGTACATACCAGTGGTACATACCAGTGGTACATACCAGTGGTACATACCAGTGGTACATACCAGTGGTACATACCAGTGGTACATACCAGTGGTACATACCAGTGGTACATACCAGTGGTACATACCAGTGGTACATACCAGTGGTACATACCAGTGGTACATACCAGTGGTACATACCAGTGGTACATACCAGTGGTACATACCAGTGGTACATACCAGTGGTACATACCAGTGGTACATACCAGTGGTACACAACCAGTGGTACAACCAGTGGTACATACCAGTGGTACATACCAGTGGTACATACCAGTGGTACATACCAGTGGTACATACCAGTGGTACATACCAGTGGTACAACCAGTGACATAACACAGACACCAGGACAACCAGGGACAACCAGGGTACACCAGACAACAGGCACAACAACCAGACACAACAGACACAGGCCACACCAGACACCACAGCCACACAACCCCACCAGCCCCAACCCGCACCACAACAGGACATACCAGTGGTACATGCCAGTGGTACATGCAGTGGTACACGGGCGGCACACCCCGTGGTGCACACCAGTGGTGCACACCAGTAGTACATACCAACAGTGGTACATACCAACAGTGGTACATACCAACAGTGGTACGTACCAACGGTGGTGCATACCAATGATGCACACCAATGGCACATACCAACACGGATAACGTTCCATATGAAAACACATTTCCCGACACAGTCCTGCCCTGGTAACTGCACTCGTTTGGTTGCTGAAATGGTACCTGTCGATGCATTGTAGCGTGATTAGAATTATTTCATCCACATGCACACTAAATTACCGTTAGCGTCTGCTGATCAGCTCGATCTTTGTCTTATTTCGGTAGTTCCCACCAATGTTCCGGTTGTGGTTGTGGTTGGATGAGTGAGCCACGGTGATTGGCGTCCGGAAAAGCCATAGCATGCATCACGCCAGTACAGCTGTCTGAAACCTCGCCGTGCCGGCCTACAGACCCACCTTCGCCGGGCCGGCAGGGGGTGCGCTCTGGAAAGCCCCGTCCCTCTGACTTCCTTACGTGTGATAGGATGACATGCAGAACACCGTTTGAACGTTCTGGTCAAGGAGAGCCCAAAACATCAATTAGATGTGCATTTGCATGCAGTGACATCATAGGAGGTCGAATAAGGTCAATATATGGACCCTAACTTAGGTCCATGGAAATGACAAGAAAAAGACAGAGCTTGTATTCTTTCGACATTGATTGGCAACAAATAACACAGAGAATCTTTCTCCCTTGTCCACCGAGGGCAGGCCCTGTCCCGGGAGGTGTGGTCTCCGCCGCAACCGACGCAGCGTAGTGTGCTGCTGGTGCATGTGTTTGTGTCGTGTGGTGCAGCACAGTTTGCGCAGGTGGGTGTTGTGTCGTGGCACCCCCTTCGAGTGTCCGTATCGTTGACAGAACAGACAGCGTCGAGGGAGGGGTGCTCGTGGCGTGACCTTGTACCTAATGTAGCGGCTTTAACGGGTGTGGGTGGCTGTCTTGTGTTGAAAGTCAGTATGAGAGTGTGTGTCTTGTTTGTGTGCTGGGGTGGGCGGCCTGTAGACGGAGGTGATCCCCTGGCTCTTAAACCTGAGAGCCTGTTCCCCCTCCGTCATTCACCTCCGCCACCTCCCGAGCGTATATCCTGCCTTGTGATGTGTTGAGGTGTACAGCTGGTGTTATGGTGATTGGTATGTCAGTGATGTCTGTGATGCGTGTCAGTATGTCTGCGTCGTAGGAGTTATATGATTGAATGAGAAGTGCCCCTGATCGAATGTGGCGTGCGTGTAGGGGCTGTCGTGTCTGACGGGTGATCTCCTCCTCCACCGTCCAGGGGTCAAGGGAGCACATGGGCTGTCCATCATCCCGGCGACAGAGGAAGAAGTCACCCGTCGGTGTGTTTGGCGTGGTGTCAGTGTTCATGTTTGGTGATGGTAGTGGGTGGTGGGTTTGGCGTTGGGGTTAGGAGAGATAGGTGCACACGTATTACAAATGTCTGCGGATTGGGGGGGGGGGAGGCGGCACCGCCGGACCAACCTGGAGTCGAGTTGAAGATGTAGAGCAGAAATAGAAGTCGGCAGTGAAGAGGTAGGCGAGGTGGTGGCAGGCTGGTCGGGCGATTTGCGGTCGAGTTCGGTTGGGCGGCCAAAATGGCGCCGGCGCGTCTCTCTGGGATGGCTTCAAGGCTGCAGCCGCATGTGTGGCCTTGCTGCAGCCGCATGTATGGCCTTGCTGCAGTGCAGCGGCTAGCTGGCTGTCGTTGAGCAGCCTGTGTTGCCTCCTCCAGGTGTAGTCGGGGTTTCCGATTTGGCGTCGGTTCTGCCAGGTGTCCAGTTTGCAGTGTTCTTTCTGCGTTTTGCTTTCTTTCGCGGTGGATGGTTTCTTGGCATTTCTTGGTATAGTATTTGATCGCTTGTTTGCTTTTTTGCTTTTTTGGACTGCAGTCACAAACGCCAACCGCAAACACATGTTCGTACCTGTGAAAACTGTCCGTCTGTACGGCGCAGGCAATCTTGATCTGAACGTCAGCTTACTGTTGTAATCGTCTAGTGCCAACGTTTGGAAGGCATCAGACAATATGTTCAGGCTCGGAAGGAATCAGGCGATGCAGCTTATTCCTGTCTGGTGTGCCAGTTTCCGAAGAAAATCAACTGATATTGATCATATTGCGTGGTCGCTGACTTCTTTTTCCGGCGAAGGCATTTAAAAAAAGAGATATGTGATGGGCTATGCTGCACTTCTTAACCCGCGCACGTCCGGGGGGGCGCAGATATCTGCCCCCCCTGCGGTTTTTCCTACTTTGCCGCCATACTAATCGGGTTAGCAAGGCCAAACCTCGCATGGCTGCTCATTGGTATTTTCCGCATATCCTCAGAAATTTTTGACCCTGGGTCATCTCAAGTCAGGTCACCAGGTCAGGCGAAGTGACCTAACGTCCATCCGAGTTCTAGGTGGCATCACTCCCACAATAATTGGGCGATTGATTTCAAACTTATATCACGTCATGAGCTTATCAGGGTCTATAATATGTATATCACGTTTTTTTCGTAGCGTTGACCTGAGGTCAGGTCGTGGCCATGGCTTACCCATTATAGGCCTATGGAAAAATATACAAATGTTTCCTGGTTACATATTTGCTCTCGGAATGACCTCCAACCGTTATGGCGTGTAGTCGGAAGCTATTCGCAATGCTATCGCTGACATTTTTGCTCAGTGGTCCCACCAAGGTCAGCTGAGGTCACCTGAAATCACTAGCACATTTATGCGCATTATATCGCAATGCATTGAGCTAGAAGGCTGAAATTACCGTCATTGTGCTTGTATCGCCAAGACGTGTCGATTGATATATTACATGACCTCCCTACTCTACCCCATGACCTTGACCTGAGGTCATTGTTTCGGTGACCCATCTGTTGACCTGACCTGAAATTACACAGCGTATGTCGATAGCACATTTCAAGGGCTGTTGAATAGCATTTGCAGTTTGTTTCTATCTGTTACAGGTCCTGAGATATGTGCCAATATCTGAGGGTCCCACCCGATCTGGTCGAATTTGACATATGATGACCCAGTGACCTAAATATTGACCTGAGCGAGAAAGTGACCGAAATACGTTCGATAGAGCTTGTCACCAGCTATCCAAAGCCGTTTTCCGTTTGTCGCTACCTAGCATAGTTCTCGAGATCATAGGGGGGCAGACATCTGCCCCCCCCCCCCGGACATGCGAAGTTGCGCGGACCGCCGGACGTGCGAGTGTTAAGTTCTTGCATTTTATATGTCATCCTTTTTCACATACTTCTCCTTATATATATTGCATATTATGTGTCCATCCGTACCTACGTATTGGTGTGTTTGAAACATTGACTTCACATATTCGTAGAGCCTGTCTCTTTTGGTGACTTGTTGAATTAATGCAATTTAAATAAACATTTGATGGCTATAACTTTCTCCCCAGCACGAGCTATTGAATGGTTCTGTGCCCAGTCCAGTAGTTACATATATACCAGCAAATTGTTGCTTTTTAACAGTTGTTAGTCGAGTCGACATCCAGGCTCGCCACCACCAACTATTTTGGCCCGCAACCAGTTGGGCGTCAACAGAAGTCAACCGTGTGTCGGATATAACAGGAATTATATATCTGCAACTTCCTCAGCGTGTCCACCTTCGGAGACAGTGCTGCTTGCTCGAATCTAACCGCCAACGTGGCTTTTTCACCGTGCTACTTCCATGCATTACATCAGGCCTTCGAAAGGCATGATCGCTTGGTGCGCGTGGCCCGGAGGTACGGCTAGAAGCATCTCAGGTCACGCCGGATTAAGTCGGATCGTGCCTAAGATGAGAGACTTCGGTAGGTTGCTGACAAATATTCACCCCACCCATAGCTAGAAATGCCGGCATCATTGAATTTGATTCGAGCTAAGTAGCTTGCTCGTGTTTGTTCCGAAGCACTATCCCACTTACGAATGAAAAGGAGAGGGCTGACAACCCCATGGTTGTCATTGTATTCTCAGTGTCAAACCCAGTGTCGCCAGAGTAGGGCGGCGACGAAATAGTTCTGGGAGGTGAGGATACGTCTGCCTAGTCACCTGTGGTAGCTTTTATATTGCAATGCAGACATGGTGTAATTGGCATGAATTAGTTCAGACCAGCCAGGCCAGAAGAGGGTAGAACAATTCCACTAATCAATGACACTTCACACTATCTGCCTTGATGTGTAGTCACGTTGTTGCATGTTTTGAAGAAGAAATGAATGTTTATCCACCTACCAATCTGTTTGCATTGAGGCTCTAGAACAAATCAATACAAAGAAACGTGCATGACGCCACCAGGCTAGACACAAGTGACAAGGAGCGTGGGTGATTTCCTATCCCCCATCCCCGCTCTACCCCACGCGCATGACGTACAATGCCAAAACGACATCAGACACTACACAACATCACAGTCGGAGTCAACTGCACCAGCCGGCCAGATGGCAGGAGGATGCTGATGGCACCAGCTGCCGGCAGCTGATTGTCCACTTGTCTTGGCATCACCATTGCAGCACGATGTGCCGGTCACACGATCAGAAACACTGCACCGGATTGGCTGCACGTGTTCGGCACAAAGCCGAGATCCTGGGCAGTGCCCTTCGCCGTCTATGATCCTTCCGTGACGCGCAGAGCACAAAGCTGAGTTTGCGTGCTCCAGGTGAGATCATGCCTGCACGACTGTATTGGAACACGCACGCGCACACACCTACACACACACACACACACACACACACACACACACACACACACACACACACACACACACACACACACACACACATACATAGACACAATAAATAGAGCAAAGTTTCTGGTCTAGATTATTGATCACATAGTACACATAAACATTATAATGCATGGGAAGACCGCCCTGGCTTGGCATCCTAAATGACACGAAGGAGTACTTACGAAGCAAGACTACGCTATGAGGTTTCGCTATCGTGACCGAAGGGCACGCCTTCTCCAGTCCTTTAAATTATTTGTATCTCTTCTAGATCATCTCAGTTCACCGGTGTATGTGAAGCAACATCGCTAAAAGTGTTACCACCCAAAATGTTTTTGTCCGACGAATTGTTCTGAACTTCGGAGTATCAACGGTTGAAGTACCAGCATTTTTACTGCTGAAAATTTTACGAAATGTCAAGGTACTTGATTTCAGGTCGTGTCAACTCCGAGATATTTGCATCTGTTTCCTCATTCCTAGACATACACAATGTGCTCATTGCTACATATTATTACAAGACAATATAGCATTGCCTTATGGCCCATGATGTGGTGTTGTCGTCAATCACATAATGTTAGCATGAGTTAAATTACAACGGAGCATGCTCGAAACCCCGGAAACGCCCGTAAACCCGAAACTAACTCATATCTACTTGATGCCCTGGGCAAATTTATAGTCTTCGTTTATAGTTGCTGTCATCTATTGGTAGCATTTCAAACGCCTCGACTAAATCGAAAACTATGCGTTGAAACCGCACATTATGTGTGGTGTTTTAAATAATAGGACAATCAGAAATATCTATAATTGAATCAGAAGTAAAATAATCTTATCCTCATATTATAACAAAAAATAGATCCGAATTAGCACTGGCTATATTTTGGCAAATTAGCACTGGATATAGTTATAAAGATTTCTATGCACAAACATTGAGAGCCAAGCGTCTCGGATCTAGTTCCGATGCCCGAAACCGAGGCATGCAAAACATCGACATTTTGTTTCTGGCAAACAACTATGCACCCCACATGGTCGAAAGAACAATGGTTCAGGTAACACACCCCATGAGAAGTACACATACACAAACGCGACGTTCGAACCTCAGACAACGCAACTTTCGTCAGCCTCCCATACACAAATGATAGGCTCACCAAAAATATAGCAGCCGCTATCAAAACCTCGAAGCTATCACTACGTGTGGCATGGCAGAGTGGCAAAACACTATCAGAAACTCTGACCAAGTCCGCTCTCAACCCACACCCATGTCCTGCTGGGAGCAAAAAGTGTCACCTTTGTCTGGCTGGACTTAAAGGCCGATGTCATACGCGGAACACAGTCTACCTCATCTGCCAGCTATGCCGACCGTTGTACATCACGTATATAGGGGAACAAAACGCATGGTTAGGGACAGATTTAATGAGCACGCCCAAATCAAAACCACTAACAACCCATTTGGCGAACACTTCAAAGTTGCTCATGCGAGCAGCACTTTCGACACTAACGCTCTCAGCATATCCACTTTGCAAGTCTGCAAAGATGTTGCAGAGCTCAAAATCAGCGAATCGATAGAGATTAGGAACAACAAGCCATCATTAAGCACAATGACGGCATCCTGAATCATGATGAAACCGGTTCCTTACACGGTCTAAGGCAATCACGTATGCAGCACATAACCGCATCCACGCATACCTGTGTCTGAAGTTGCCACATGCATACACACACGGATCAGAAGCCCATCTTGATGTGGGCTTATGTTTTGTGTGTGTATGTATTTTACAGGTAGGTAGATATTGTGAAATGTGAAAACGAAAGCGAATCACTGTGCGTTGTAACGAGGTACACTTGGCGTGTGGGCTTTTCGGCTATTGAAGCAAAATGTTTACTGTTGACGAAGTCCCGTGGCCCAAATATATCTGGAGCTATTTCGGATTTATTTTTTTGTTGTACTATGAGCATAAGTTTATTTCAAGCATTTTCTTCCTCATAATCGTGTTCAGCAAAGCGCTGCACCTCGTGTAATAGGACAATCTGCGACCATTAGGCTGCTTTGAGCCGCATATGATAGTTAGTTCAACAGATGTCGCCGATACTAACGGATTACCTGATGCTTGCGGTGTGCATGCACATCATACATGCTTTATGCTAGCAGCTACTATGCTGGTGGCTAACCGAGCATGCAAACATTTTAGGACATGACTATTTGACCGTTGCACGTATCACGATGAATTCAAGGACTATTTGACTGCTGCACTTATTACGATGAGTTCAACTACTCATTCCTATATTCTCACAGTCGGCAAAGGTGACAGAATAAGGGGCGAGAACCGTATGAATGTATGTATGCATTGTCTTTCGGCACCTATATGAACGCTACTGTGGCCAAGAGTTATAACAGTACAGTTCGCAAGAAAACACGATGTCGGCACGGGGCTCTTAAAGTTAATACAATACAAGTAAGTTTGAACACCGAGCGTAGGTAGACGTTGATCACAGGAACGGTGCAACACTGCCGCACTGCTCACGGTGTCACCACTCACCGGCAGCAGGCAGAGCTCTACACGGGGCGCAGCCAGCTGCGCACTGCCAGCTGGCACGTGTTCGCAGTCCCCGAGGTTCTGACTGCCCGTGGTGCGTCGTTCCAAGTTCTTGCGGCGCGTTATCGGGATGAACGCTTCACGAACTCGGCACGAGCTCGAGGTAAATGCAGGAGATGCGAGCCGGCAGCGCGGGTTAAACGCACAGTCGCAGCGTCCCTGCAGGACAGCCCGAACCTGAGACTGCTGGGTGACGTCTCGCATGTGAGTAGCTCGTGGGGGACGATGATGCCCCTTTCTTTGGTGAGCTACTCCATGGATGGCCACTGGAGTTGACGTGTGACTGGGGTGATGTGGTCACATCTGTTAGCTAGAGACACGATTATGGACACCGTAGTTAATGACTCGCTGCAGCTTGCACTTCATAGTGGAGGAGCTTACCCATTTTTGTTGAGTGTATTATGCAATAGCAAGTGAGTCTCTTATTAAGTCTAAACGCTTTATAACTTTATATAGGGTGTACCTAGCAGTGGATTCAGCACCTTCCTTCGGGATGTGATACTGATGAGATTGTCTATGGTAGCACAATGGGTATGATGGGAGGAGTTCGTAATTGTTGAGTGTATTATGCAATAGCAAGTGAGTCTCTTATTAAGTCTAAACGCTTTATAACTTTATATAGTGTGTACCTAGCAGTGGATTCAGCACCTTCCTTCGGGATGTGATACTGATGAGATTGTCTATGGTAGCACAATGGGTATGATGGGAGGAGTTTGTAATTGTTGAGTGTATTATGCAATAGCAAGTGAGTCTCTTATTAAGTCTGAACGCTTTATGAATTTGTGTGGGGTGTGCCTAGCAGTGGATTCGGCACCTTCCTTCGGGATGTGATGCTGATGAGATTGTCTATGGTGGCACGATGGGTATGATGGGAGGAGCTTGTGATTGTTGAGGGTGTTATGCGGTAGCAAGTTGGTGGTGCTAGATAGGTTGGGATATATAGCTTCCTAGTAACTTGGGATAAGGGATTGATTGGGGTGAGAGTATGTACATTTCTAGTACCTTTTCTAGATAGGCTTAACCCAGATGGGCCCCTGTGGCTCTTATTAAGCCTTAATACTTTATGACTTTATTTATGACTTATCAGGTAAGCTCCTCCTCCTTCCTGCCAGTAGGCGAGGCAGGAAAAGACCATGCGTTCTACCAACGTTTTATTGACGCCTTCCAGCAGGGCTGTGGACTTTTCGACGGGGCTATCAGGATGCCGTGGCAACTCTTGTATGTTGCAGAGCATGATTTTTCCCAGGTAAGGTTGGAGGTCACAGTGACATCCAGGAGCTTGGTGTTGGCTACAGGTTTTATCAGTGTGCCGCTCATAGAGGTGGTGAAGTCATCTGGCGGCTGTCGCCTGGCGGATCTGACCAGCAACAGTTGGGTCTTTTCCGGGCTCATTTTGAGCTGGTTCAGATGACACCAGTGCAGCGCTGAACCGAACGACACATAGGAGCACGGTTTCAATGTTGGTGAATCGGAGGAACTAGTGCTCCTGGTTCAATTCATCGCTACACTATACAGCGACGTTGTTTCATACCAAGCTGAACTGGACTTGTCAGGACTGTGCCAAGAACCTGTACAAAAGCGTTGTGCTCCTAACAGTGCTTCATCCGCGCCTGGCAGAGCTAGTGAGCACAGTGCTACAACACAAGAGCTTCTGGGCTCACTCTGAGGCACAGCTTCTTGCAATGTTGTCGGACGAGAACATGGCAACTCGTGAGAGGGTGATGTCTGTAGTGCTGCGATGCCGGCTCAGGGACGAAACACTGGACCAACTCCGCCTGTGCTGTCTCCCTGCCGTTCAGAGATAGCCAGCGGACTACACCGAGGTCATCAACTGGGAGAATGAGACGATTTCCGAGCCTCCGATAACCCTCGCCATGTCAGACGACCACCTCAGAGGCATCGTTCACACTCCTCTCGGCATTCCAGCGTGCCCTGTGCACACGCAGGTCGTTGAGAAGGCGGTTCAGCTGATCACCGAAGCGTCTCGGGTGACCAGCGTGGAGGCCAGAGACGGATACGTAGATGCGACGCTACGGCACAGGAGTGACTTTCCTGGTCTCTCCCGTGAGGGTAGCTACTAGCTTGACCATGTGTCAGACCTTGCTGCCGATGGTGTGGACAATTGGCATGAAACGTGGGACGTGTCCCATCGTTGTGCAATGCCAACGTGCCGTGTTTCAGTATATAACTCTGATAGTGTGGAATGGAGGTCAACGATTTTCATAATCATAAGTCATGATATTGGATAGCACTGTTGCAAGCATGAACTGAATAGTGCAAGCATTTGTGACATATTTCATTTCCACATTTCTAGCATGTAGTGTGGATAGGTGTGGTTAATTTGGAGCTGTCCGACCAGTAAGCGCAAAACCAAGTCTTGCATGCATATATATATACTAAAACTATTGCTCCGTTCAAGGTAGTTGAATAACGTTCGAACGTTAACGTTTGAATAACGAATACTCCAGATTAACGTTTGTTCTACCATGCAACGTAGGACAATGCGCTTACCGTCTCGTAATACCTGCATAAATACGTTGCCTCTGAAGAGGGGAATTGCACGGGACATATAGCGTGCAAATATGTACTGCAACGTTTGTGTTGAGTGTTAACCTCGCGTGTTCTTTGTTAATGTTTTGGCGTTGTTTTGCTACCAGTCCAGTTTTGTTTTGCAATATCGAATCTCGTAATCTCGCATTACGAACGAATGTCGCAATCTCGTATTTTGGCGAAATAAAGTTAGAATGACTGTCTGGACAAGGGGCGTGCAAATATGTACTGAAACTTTTGTGTGAAGCTATCGCTTGTCTTTTTTAAACAGACCTCGCTTGTGCTTCGGGAATGTTTGGCGTTGCTTTGCTTCCAGCTAAGCTCTACAACCTCGAACGGCAATATAGCGAAATAAAGTCAGAATGACAGTCTGAATCATGTTTCGTGGTGAAACATTTGACTCGGAGGTGGTTTAAGGTATGGAAAAGATGTCCGATGTAGCTAACCTTATTTGGCTGTGGATAGATTGACCTTTCGAAAATTACTTCAAAACATCGGGACTGGCTGATTGTGCCCATTGCATACCAAAACGTCCTCTTTGATGCTCGTTTGCCGCCCTACAACTTCCAATACACGCACTTTTGTGTAAACGTGGCTCTGCATGCCTCCAAGAACGACGTTCTAGTTCGTTGGCCTGACAAGGTGTGGGTTAATGTCCTGATTCGAAAGACGCGCAAATGATGCATCATTCATTTTGAGCGAGCTGCCGCGTGCCTTTTTCTCTGATCCTGGAAAAGGGCACAGAAAAGGGTGGGAGCCACCCCGATGTGAGAGCACATTCGGCGGCATCGGCCATATTTTTTTCTTAACTAACCGTCCAATTTCGCTCATAGTAGCACAAAAGCTACAGGTTGTCTCACTGCTAAAAAATATTTACAGAATGTGCTTTTTCAACCCATAGTTTTGGATTTAGTCAATAGTCAATATTTGTCAAATGCTGCCAATAGATGGCAACACCTCCAACCCGAATCCCATAAATGGGGCCGGGTGTAGCGCCTAGGTGCGTGGGTAGGCGTAGGATCTGGGAAAGCCACCAGGGAGAAAAGGTACCATGGTAATCGCATGTAATGGAGGAGAGGTACCGTGATAGTGGTCAGGTAATGGAGGAGAGGTACCGTGGTAACGGTCAGGTAATGGAGGAAAGGTAATGCTGGCTAGTCTGAAGCCAGGGAGGTGCTGTCGCCAATTGATACCTGTGAAGTGTACGATCAAATCGCACCTCCACCTAAGTGTGACCGACCTCCAGAGAGAGAGAGATGATCCCAGAGACACGATATTGGATATTTATTCAGCGGGGGGGGAGTGATATTTTAGGCGTGCCGGACCATAAAGGTCATTTGCGCCGCCTTTAAAGCGAGTACGCTACATGTCTGTCTATAAAAGCGAGTGTTTGCGATCAAGGTGCAGGCAAGTGGACATTTACGTTAAGGAATTTTACGTTATAGTTTGCGTGATATTTTAGGTGCTGAAGGCGAGGGTCTGGGTTGGGGACATCTCCCTAATGTGTAAATGGTTTTAGTTTTACTTTACTCCTCCACAAAATAATTCGCAGTTCGGGTGGGGGTGGGGGTGTTGTGAGAGTGGCGAGAGTTGATTTTGCCAGGGTGCCGGCTTTAGTCTACTCTTATCGAAGAGCACCGAGGGATCTTTACCGTGCGAACAAGGAGGTAATTGTCCACAGGTAATTGTCCTATCACGCCGACCGCCGCGTGTTAGTTGTTAGTAGCGGGTTAGTCTAAGCATGCCATGCAGGGTTGTCAGTTGGGTTAGTACGGTGTTTTGCAATTCGGCTCTTCTACGTCCGCTGTACCTGTGGGTATCGTGTACGTTATGAGTTGCAAGGCAAATCGGCTCATCTAAGTCCGCTGGCTCCTCTGGTTAGTCGTTTTACGTTATGCTAATTTTTATTTTTAGTTTTTATGTTTTCCTAAAGTAAGTCGGCTCATCTACTTCCGACGGCACCGCTACGTAGCCATTTATTTCTAATTTGGAAGCAAATCGGCTCATGTACGTCCGACGCCATGCGGGGATGGCTATTTACGTGTTTCCTACGAGTGTTTCGCGATCATGCATTGCGAGTTGATGTGAGCGTTGGTGGTATGGTGCCTAGTGTTCATGCTAGTTTTGTGGTATACAAATATTCAAATACCAATTGAAGGAGCTCTGGGTGTTTGTCACCGAGAAGCGATGGAAGCGATAGGGTGATACCCTCTCTTTGACAAAATGCCTTAAGTGGTTGTCTTTGAGAGCTAAAGCTACTGCGATCTAGCAGGATGTGGCCTATGCTTAACGTGGTGTTGCAGGTGTCGCAGTGAAGTGTTGTGTGTTGGTCACCCTCTAATCGAGGCGGTGTTAGTTTTGTGAAACCAGTTCTAAGTCTAGTGAGGATGACCTCTTTTCGTCGGTGAGATTGATTTGATGTGCTCCAAGTGCCTATCGTTGGTTTGATTGCGTGGGTGTGGTTGGATTTGTGTTGTGTTGAGTTGTGTTGTGTCCATGTGTTCTGTTGATGTTGGCGAATGTGGCGTTGTAGGAGTGCTTTGCAATCGTCTACCGAATGTTCCACGCTAGGGTAAGTGTTCAATGCTAAGGCTCGCTTTGCGAGCCGGCCCGCCTCTTCGTTACCTGGGATGTTGGCGTGGCCCGGAATCCAGAGGAAGGAAAAGTTCATTTTTACGTTATGGAACACGATTTGTTGGATTCGATCAATGACGTGATGCGGACAGTCGTGGGTGTTGCTAATTGACTGTTGGACGGATTTGGAGTCTGAGCAAATCACTACGTTTCTGGCTTTTCGCCTCATGAGAATGGAGATAGCGGCCAGAGTGGCCGTTGCTTCAGCGGAGTAGATGGAGAAGTCTTCCGGTAGACGCTTGGAAAGTCTGAGACCTGGTCCAATGATGCCCATGCCTACCTTAACCTCGTGTTTCGACCCATCCGTGAATACGAGTGATTTGTGATTGTTGTCATCGGCGAACTTGTGGAAGGTGCCAATAATTTCCGCCGGTGTGATAGTGGATTTCTTCTCCGAGAGCAATTACTCGACCTTTGGTTGACTGAAAGTCCAGAATGGCCTCGTGGGCGGTCGAGCTCAGTGGATGGCATTGCGAGGTTAAGATCTGAGAGAGCCGTGGGAATTTGAATGCTATATGGTGGAAGTAGCCCAACCGATCGATCACTCACGATCGCTGTGCAGGTCCAGCTCAGGCTCTCCAACCGACACGTGGAATTGCTCCGCCTCACGCTGTATTGCCAGAAACAGTAAGGACCCTAGAGAGGGACCGAGAACAGCCCAACAAGTACTCCAGAGGTGGATCACATAAGTACTTAGCGTAAGTACGCACGATACGACATTTCCCCTCTGAAAGGAAAGCAAGGATTCCCGACAGGTAAACAAACAAGGAACTTACCAGTTGGTGGAACTGGATAATTATGTGGATGGGAAGTTCAGCTTCAGTTCAGAGGTCTGCTGGGTAAGTTGTGGCGCATAGGTACTGAGGATCAGGAGACCTGGAAGGCAAGAACAGGTAGGTTACCTGGCATGGAAGCACAAGAGCACTGCAAAACACCGAACATACAGAAAATGCAACACATTCACATTACATAGTCTCTAAAACGAGACGGGACACGCCGATCCGACGATGCTCGCAACTGACGGCGTGGCAACTGTTCCGCGTGATGCGCGGCCGCAGACGTTGTCGATGATTCCGGCTGCTGCTCCCTGGCAGACGGCTGTTCAGGTGCGGGTGTTCCAGCAGCAGGTGATGGCTCCTCGGAGACCACCGGCGGGAACGGATCGCCCTTTAGTGACGTCAGCGGTGGTGGCTGTTGACACGGTAGGAGACGCGCCGCATTCCACATCCTGCCGTCGGACAGACGGTAGGACCATCGGCCCCTCTGCTCCAACACCTGGAACGGGCCGAACATACGGCCCTCACGGCGCACACGGACGTATCCTCCCACGTGTACCCGAGGAACACGGGCGCGACGTCGGCCATCTGCGTACGCCTTCATCTTGCTCTGCGCTAGACGGACGCGATCCCGCAGTGCTGCCCCCTCCGTGTTGGCTGATGGCAACAACGCAGTTAGCTTGGTGACCATGACACGGCCGTGTAGGAGCTCAGACGGCGACTTCGCCGTTACCCGATGTGGAGTGGAACGGTAGTGCAGAAGGAAGTCACATATCGCCTGTCTCCATGGACGACTCTGAAGAACAGCAGTTTTTAAAGCGGACTTTAGGACTCCGTTGAACCTCTCAACTTCACCATTAGCCTGAGGCCAATAGTTTGAGACCCGGATGTGCCTGATCCATAATGCCTTCAGGAATGAAGTCATCTCCCCTGATACGAACTGTGGTCCATTGTCCGTGACCATCTCCTTAGGATAACCTTCTCTCGAAAACAGCGAAGACAAAAATGAAATGACAGCTTCTGTCGTGACATGCTCCGTGAACCCAACCTCGGGCCACTTGCTGAAATAGTCGACCAAGGTCAGAGCATAGCGACATTGGCGGGGACCTGGGAGGGGTCCATGTTTATCTATGTCCACTCCAACCTTATACCACGGTCCCGGAGGAAATTCCACCGGCTGCAAAGGAGCTGGTACTGCCTTGTACGACTTGTCATTTTCTTGGCAGACAGGACACATCCTGACCACTTCTTCGACCTCACTGTCTAGACCCGGCCACCAATATGACTGTCGAATCAACTGTTTCGTCCGCACCATACCTTGATGCTCCTCATGAGCCAGCTTGACAATCCTTGCCCGAAGACTTCCGGCCGGAACAACTCTACTTCCCCTGAAAACGAGGCCGTTTGCCACACACAGCTCTTGTCTCACAGCATGATATGCACGGATCTCGTCAGGCAGCTGACTACGACTTGGCCAGCCTGCGTGCATCACTTCTTGCAGCATCTGCATGGCTTTGTCATCCTGCAACGCTTGTCGCAGATCAGTTTCTGTAAGAGCAGGACAGTGAATTGCTGCAATCATTTCTTCATCAGCATATTCACATTCATGCAGAGGCAGAGGATGGCGACTTAGCCCGTCGCACACACCGTGTGAGACTCCCTTGATGTACTGCACTGAAAAGTCATACACCATCAGGCGCGCCGACCAACGGGCAATTCGCATACCCGCACGGCCATGTGCCTTTGATGACAGAAGAGTGACCAGGGCCTGGTGGTCGGTACGTAAAGTGAAACGGCGACCCCACAGGAATGTCTTCCACCGCTCCACAGCCCACACACATGCTAGAGCCTCTCGCTCCACTGTAGCATACTTCCGTTCTGCTTCAGAGAGGCACCGAGAGCAGAAAGCAACAACTTCCTCCACACCTCCATGGACTTGAGTCAGTGTGGCACCTAGACCGACACCAGAGGCATCTGTTGTGACGTAGGTAGGCAGATCTGGGTCAAAAGGAGCCAGTGGACCACTCTCCTTGATCAGTGTTCTGACCTTGTCAAAAGCACGAGCAGCATCAGACGTCCATTGGAATGCTTGGACACCACGTAAGAGAGCTCTTACGGGCTCCACGACAGTAGAAAAACCTAGCACAAACTTGGCATAGTAGCCCACAATGCCTGGGAAACTCTGCAACTCTTCCCTACATGTTGGAACAGGAGCTTCTGTCACCGACTTCACCCGATCTGGATCTACAGTGATTCCATCTCTGGACACACACAGTCCCAAGTATGTCACAGATTCCTTGCTGTAGACACACTTATCCTGGTTCAACTGTACACCATGCTGGTTCAATCGACACAATGCAGCAGCGAGATTACTGTCATGTTCTGCCTGGTTACGTCCGAACACAATCACATCATCCAGATAGCACTGCACACCACTGAGACCACATAGCAGCTTGGTCATCAACCTTTGAAATGCACCTGGCACTGATGACAACCCTAGGGGACAGCGTCTGAACCGATACACCCCTGAATCTGTAGCAAAGGCAGTCATGTCCAGAGCATTTTCGTGTAGTTCTAGCTGGTGATAAGCACTTGTCAAATCTAGTGTGCTATACACTGCAGCACCTCGCAGCTTGTTGAACATCTCATCTATGTGAGGTAAGGGAAATGAGTCCTGTATGATGGCCTTATTTGGCTCCCTTAGGTCCACACACAGTCTCACCTTGCCATCTCGCTTCCTAGCTACCACCAATGGTGACAGCCAGGTAGGTGCCTCAGCCTCCTCTATAATACCATGATCAAGCATCCGTTGGATCTCCTTGCCAACCTCCTCACGAACACTCACAGGTAGGCGACGATTTCTCACCCTGATCGGCTGCACCTGAGGCAACACTTTCGGTTCATGAACAAAGCCTTTGATGGCTTCTAGTACACTGATAGTGCACTGAACAGGTTCAGAACCTGGCTGTTCTGGAGACACCTCCAGACCCAAACTGGACATCAGATCAAGTCCCAGAATGGGCTTCACATTTGGAACCACATACCACATAGCTGGAACAGTTCTACCAGTCTCCGGATCTGTTACCTGAAGCAACACACAGCCATCCACCAGCAGCGGAGCACCAGTCACAGACACCAGAATGTGTTGTGGCTTCTGGAGAGCAACATCCTTGAAATGGGCATTAAAAACTGCTCGTGGAAGCAGAGATACCTGTGCCCCAGTATCGAGAAGCATCCCACAAGTCAAAGTAGCACGACCAGTGGACAACCTAAGTTGCTTGTACAGTGGGCTAGGAACTGACATGACTCCCACTGACAGCACTTGGACACCAGCTGACATGGCCTGGTGCTTCTTCCCTGAGCCTTTGCTTCTACAAACTTTAGCAAAATGGCCAATCTTCCCACATATGTTGCACCTAGCACGTGCAGCTGGGCAGTTCACTGATGAGGCCAAATGGGTGGATGAACCACATCTGTAACAAGACCTACCAGTAGCATCCTGAGCCTTAACTGGATTCTGGCAAACCCTCATCCCACCAAAAGTCTTTGACTTTGTGGCTACTGCACTGACTGGAGCTGAAGTCTGTGCAGCATTGGCCTCCATCTCCCGAGCATGAGTAGATGCAGCTTCAGCCTGTGCAGCAAGTTGCAGGGTCTTGTCCAGGGAAAGATCAGAGGACTCGGACAGCAGCCTCTCTCTCAGACGGCGAAGGCATGTTTTCTCTATAATCTGGTCCCGAATCATTTCTTCAGTCAGATCACCAAAACGGCACCGTGAGGCTAATCCCCTCAACACATTGGCATAGTCTTCTGTGGACTCAGACTGCAGTTGACACCTCTGTCGAAACCTATACCTTTCAGCCACGACACTAACCTTCGGCAGAAAATGAGCGTCAAGGGCAACTAATGCAGACTTGAAAGATTCACCAGTATCCTTGAGGTTATTGAAAACATTTTGCCCTTCACAACCAAGGCAATGAAGGAGCAAAGCCCTTTTCCTGCCATCAGGCAAGGAACTCCCACCTGAAGCAAGCATGTAGACCTCGAAAGTTGATTTCCATTGAAACCACGGCGTAAGTGGCGCACCTGGTACTGGAAGGAAAGCCGGTGGGGGATGCAATAATGGAAAATTGTCCGCCATCCTGGTCGCCAAAATTGTGTCGTGTCGTAGCCCAACCGATCGATCACTCACGATCGCTGTGCAGGTCCAGCTCAGGCTCTCCAACCGACACGTGGAATTGCTCCGCCTCACGCTGTATTGCCAGAAACAGGAAGGGCCCTAGAGAGGGACCGAGAACAGCCCAACAAGTACTCCAGAGGTGGATCACCTAAGTACTTAGCGTAAGTACGCACGATACGACACTAATTGTGTCAAAATATTTGTGTTGTCGGTGTGTGATGGAATATAAATGGAACACACATCTATATTCCTACCATGTAAACGTAATGTATAAGCTACGGCTTGTAATTGTGTATTAAGTGTAATTTGTGTATGTGTGAAATCATTGTTTATGTAAAGTGCTGTACCGCCACTTCGATGTGATCCACGGACCTCGTCGTGACGATGCAGTGAATAATTGAAAAGGTTAAAGTTGTATGTATCATTAGGTAAAAACCATGTTTCTTGGAGTGCTATGATAATAGGTGTGAGAATACTGGAAAAAAAACTTTCATTTCGGCCCATTTGGATAATAAACTATGGCAATTCCATTGTAAAAGTGCAGACATTGGAAGAAAAAGTATTAATGTTTGTCCGCACCTTTTGGTGCATGCCGAAGCCAGGAGTGTAGCTCCGGCGGACACGTGGGTTGGGTGCGGACGGCGGCGGTGGACCCGCCAGAGCCGTCCGGCCGACCGGTGACCTTGGCGAGGTCACGGCGGCCGGTTAATGCCGCGGGGGATACCCGCCGGCTTGGAGTTGGTCGTGTCACGTGGGCGCTGGCCGGCGCTGGACGCGCCGGGCTCGATCGACGGCCCGCTGACGGGGAGCAATAATTTCAATAAGCAATAATCTGAGCAATAATTGCTCCCGCAGCCGAATGACTGCGAGGCCTGTCCCTTCTGCCTGTAGTGGTCTGCTTGTTGGAAGCCGGAGTGGTCTGTGTGTTGGCAGTCAAGGTGTTTTGTGTCGGTGTGGTAAGTGGTGAGTTTTTTTTAGTGCGGTTAAGCCGGGAATAATGTCAGTCTGCATGGAAGTAGAAGTGGTGTTGACGAGAGGGGTGGGTGGAGCAGTTCTGGTCGCCTGTGCGTACGTCTTGGTGGATGGGGAGGTGGCCTCCACATATCTCCGGGCCTGGGGGTAGGACATCGGTCGTGGCCTTGACGGCGCACACTTCCTTCTCCTTGCGCCAAACTGGACATTGATTGGAAGTGGTGAGGTGATCGGATGTGTTACAGCTGAGGCAGTGGGCAGGCTTGGACCAGGTGGAATCAGGATGGGGTGGTTCTCCGCACTTGGGGCAGCGGGCTGATTGGCGACAAGTTTTACTTCCATGGCCGAAGCACTGGCAATTAAAACAGCGGAGAGGATTTGGAATAAATACGCGGACTTGGTATCGGATGTAGTCGGCGAGGAGGGTCTTGGGAAGAGTTGTGGAATTGAACGTAAGGACAAGGAGTTTGTATCGCGTTTCTAGCCGTCTTTAAATGAGGTAATGCGGTGGACGTAGGTCACCCCTCCGGCCTGAGCTCCGTCTGGATATCCGCTTCGGACATGAAGCGGAGCTCCAGCGCGAAGATGGTGCCCTGGGTTAGATGTGGAGTGAAGTGGTGACGGATTTACCACAAAATGTGGTGGTACGAAGGAGGGCTTTGGTCTGGGCTCGGGTTTTGGTTTTGATGACAAGGGTTCCGTTGGCAGGGGCTTCGATGTCAGGATTGGTTAAAGAGCAGATGGAGAGGAGTTGCTTGGTCGGCCAGAAAACGTTAATACGGCGGAAGGAAACGGATTCCTCGACAGGCTTGACTACTATGAAGGAGCCAGCACTGTCGAGGTAGGGTTCGATGGGTTCAGGTTGGGAGGGCGTGATCTGGTTCGGGCGTGAGTCAGCGGCGTGGAGCGTAATAGTATGATCTGGATTGCGAGACGGGTTCGTGATCTTGGAATGAGCAGGGGTCGGCGAGGCGCAAATGGCTTCCATGGCGTCATCGAGTGGAATCATCCGGCGTGGTTCATCAACGGTCGTATTCAGTGAGGGAACATCAGAGGCCACGTCCGTGTTCGTGCGATGGTCGTCGGGTGTGGTCAGAGGAGGAAATTCTGATTCTGAGTCCTGTGGCGAGCTGGGGTCATTATCCTTTTTCCGCTTTTTCCCCATCACGGGGAAAAAACCCTACCGAACGAAATCTAAATAAACACGCAGAACAAAGGGAACGGAAATACGGCGACGAAAAAACCAGGTGGGGCGACGGGTGTCACCCCCCTGGGAAACTAAATGCGGAAAGAGCGACGGTCACCCCACGAAAATGAAAAATAAGCTGAAAGTCGCATGTCGGCACATAGGTAAACTAACTGTTGAAGCTTGAAACCTTGTTATTACATTGAAGTACGAAGATATCGAAAAGTACATGTAAGTGTGTGAAGCATACATATCAGTCAGGTGAGATAATTTCACGGTGATCATGACAGATGGCTATTGGACACAGAGCATTAGAGGTGAGCAGAGACACTAGGTACAACGGACCTGGATAAGTACGATCACTACACTGCCACCTAGCACGCGGCTGAGGAATGGCTGAGTCACCAGCCGGCCGCTAGATGGCAGGCGGACTCGCCCCGCTACACGGGCATCAAGTAGTCATGAGTTAATTCGTTTTGATTGATGTTTTCCGGGATTTTCGAGCTTGCTCCGTTATGATTTCAGCCAGGCTGTATCAAATTCAGGAAAAAATATATTCGACGATACACCCTAGTGGTCAGACCAAACTGCAATTTGGCTGGCTGGGCTCAGTAAATACCATCAAATAAAGTATAAAATTAGATGCAATAATTCGACGATAGCAACAGCGATAGGACTCCACCGGGGAGAAAATATCACTGAATCCGGATTTAGCAACCGACATACACCAGAAGTGATTTCAAAGTAATACGTTGCTACAGGTTACACGAGGTTACACCAGGCCACCCCATGTCAGTGACCTCAATCTGCTTGGCTGGTCGAACCCAGGATCCATTCCAAGACGGCCGCCGGCCCATGCGAGTCCAATGCAGGACGGCCACCGGACAGGTCGGCCGCTGCCTTGTCAGCTGTACAGGTGGACCTGCCGGACAGGTCGGCCGCTGTCTTGTCAGCTGTACAGGTGGACCTGCCGGACAGGTCGGCCGCTGTCTTGTCAGCTGTACAGGTGGACCTGCCGGACAGGTCGGCCGCTGCCTTGTCAGCCGTACAGGTGGACCTGCCGGACAGGTCGGCCGCTGCCCAGGACGGGCCATCTCGGCCTTCCCGGGAAGCTGCTATATAAGCTGCCGGCGGGCCGACTTTGGCACCACTCGCCGCCACCGCGTGAGCGCGAGTGATCCAGCAACATGTTCAGGTAAGACGATCCCTGCTCACCTGGCTGGCAAAGCACACACCTCATAGACGGTCCAGTTGGCAACTGCTATGAAAGATCTAGCATAGCTAGAGCAACGACCGATATTTGTGTCATCACTATGAGAATGGCATCAAATTTATAGGGACCTGTTTGAACATGGCGATAGCGTAGAGCACAGCATATTGGTGGTCCGGTGGCCAAATATGGAAGTGTCCCAATATATGTAACAGCGTCTCTTGCATGCTATACCTCACGAATGGAAAGGATCGTTGAGATTGAATAATTAGTACTAATTGCCTCCCGGGACAAGGAATGAAAACATATTCGTTAGACATGACGGAAAATAATTAGAAGCAAAAGAAAGGACATGTTCCCTTATGTACGGAATCACGCTGGCGAAAACAGTAAAACCACGATGTCACATAAAACGGGAGGGATAAAATTTTCAATTCAGGGGCAAAAATTGGAGAAAAACATATGCTCCAACACATAAATGTACAAAATCAACGAAACTTCGAAATATGCAGTTACTGATAATACATCGGTTTGCTTGCACGCAAGAATTCCTATGCGAACGAGCAATTAGTGATTCGCCAGAATGCTAATTTTGTTCACACATCGATACTATCACACATTTCATAGCGGAATGTAGAACGGTGTCGCAGTTTTGGAGTGTACTGATGCACAAACTGTGCTTAAACAACGGAACGAGCCCGAATATATGCATAGAGTACATACTGTTTAGATGCATAGGTGCAACTAACATTGTCAACTTTCTGCTATTGCTCGCGAATCAGTACATATGAGGTATGGAAATAGGGGGAAATGGAAGAGTGTCACTGGCGGAAATTATGGGAAGGGTCAGGACAATGCATGAAATCGAAAAATCACTGCAATCAAGAACGAATAAATGCAAACGTTCGCTGATAAGTGGCAACCACTTGTGCAGAATGTATATTTCGAGATATAAATGTACTCACCTGCATGTGTGACGATATGCAGAAATAAAGCGCCGGTGCAATCGCTTGCTCGCAATCAATTGCTCTTGGGAATATACTGGACGCATTACAATTTCACATTGTCCCTGGGGAGTGCACTGGGCGCATTACATTTCTACATTGTCCCCGGAGAATATGCTGGTCGCATTGCAGTTCCACATTGTTCTGGAGAATATGCTAGGCGCATAGCATTTTTACTTTGTCCCAGGGGAATGCACTGGGCGCTTTACAGTTCCACATTGTTCCCGTGGAATGTACTGCCCGTATTACAGTTCTAGATTGTGCCCGGGAATATAATGGACGCATTGCAGTTCTACATTGTCCCCGGGTAATGCGTTGGCCGCATCACAGTTCTACATTGCTCTGGGGAATATACTGGACCCGAACTAGCGAAGTCGTAAACTGTTTATCCTTATTCCAGTGGAATTATTGACAAGCCATACACGGTGGTCGGAAGTCGATTTCTTATTCATGCCGGACTTGGCCTAATGCTGCTGCCGAGGCACCCAGCTCCAGTCGGATGGGCGACACATTTCTCTGGGATGAGCACATCAGTTCGTTATTGTGGTTTAGGGGCGCATCGACCGCACAGGTCATACAGCGCCCATAACTCAGTCATTTGAACATAAAAGAGAGTGAACGTCATTTCGGACAACGAGTTATAAGACGATGTCGGATATGTTCATGATAAAACTGGTACTAGCCACGTCTGCATCAGTTTGTTAATGACTGGTGTAAATCACGGAAAATATAATTTCCAAGAGGAATATAAAAAGCTCTCCTGAGTGAGTAATGTAGGACGCATCCACTAATACTTCCCGAAGCGAGACAGAGGTACGTACAAAGTGACGTCTCCGTTCGTGGGCAAGCCGGGGACATGATACTAAAATGTGTCGCACTGACATTGGTGCGGTGCACCTCGAGCACCGTGGCGTCTCGTCACCGCTCAGAAGATACCGGTGTATCGCAAAAGTATGGCCGAAACGCAGCCGACACAGGGACACCTCGTGGCAGAGGTAAAAAAGTATCCGTTGTGTCACCGGACAATTTCAGGAACTCAAATGTGTCTCATTTTTTTCCGTCAAACCCACAAGGAAGGCTCCATTCCCCAGTGGCAGCCAGTAACCATTTCGTGGAAAACAGGCGTGCATCTGAGTTTTTGTTCGTCGATGGGCGTAGGGAGGCGGGGTACCGTGGGTGCCTACTGCACAGGCAGCCCCCCCACCCCCTCCTTATTTTACATGCTGCACCATCTATATCAGCTAAAGTTGATCATAGCAGAATTGTTCGTACCGTGAGATGCATACCAGGGTACAAACAGGCCTAATCCGGTGATATTTTTGCTAAAAATGGAGGGGGTCGCGAACATGAGGTTGAAAACTCCTTGGCACTGTCACTTTCTTGTCAGCTCCTACAACCGAACGTTAGGTATGCCAAATATACAAAATAATATTTTTTTTTTTTTTTTATTTGATGGGGAAAATGTCATTCGATGCAGAATGACCTTTCACATACATTAAGCTGTTGTTCATACCCAAAAATCATAGGCATTTCAGGGGGATGAATAAGGGAGAAATGCACCAACATGTCCCCCAAAATGACTGCCTGGACACTTCTTCGGTACAACCAAAATTTTCAATAGGGTCTCAAAATGTGTACAATGAATATTTAGGGAAATTTATAAAGTTCCAGCTCAATAGCTCTCAGAATTTGGCAATGGCACACAAAACACACTTCAGGGGGCTTCTGAAGCCTTGATCTGAAGATCTTAATATGATAATTTTTTAGATATTCCTTCCAACATCATCTAATTATTGTTTTTAGTTTTGTTCGAGAAATTGTTTCATCATTGCAAAATAAATCAATGCAGAAAAGAAGGTTTTCTTAATGAAGAAACCATTTTTTGTGTAAAGGTAATACAAGCCGATAAATACAATGGCTCTACCTACCAACTTGGTGAGTGCTCAGGGCAATTTCCTACCAGAATTTGGCCTGGTAGATCCAGTTCTAGCACATTTGTATAACTGAACTGAAGGTACAAATCCTTTAACCTTATTTACCAGACTCACCTCCGATTTTCCATGCCTGTCTCCACCTTCCTCCAACACCGAATGAATCATTGCGGATTTGATATGGCTCTTTAGCCCATGGATGCTTTGATACACAGTGCCGCTTCAGGTTTCTTCTTTCACCACTGAATTTACACACACCACCATCCTTGGATTTTTTCACCACACTGCACAATGTGCCTTGAGAGCCAGTTTGAAGTTGAAGGCCTTGCTCTCTTTGCTGGCTTTTTTTTATCCCCATGCTTTCTTGTCAAGGCTCATCTGGATCTGAGCCCACGCCAGTAGATCCAGGCATATTTGGCATGCCTAGTCTTCTCTCAGGATTATATCTCTGCAAAAATCGGCTCCTGAACGGATAGTTTAATCACCTACTACCACCTAGGTAGGTATCTGTTGCAGGAACTTAATAGGCAACTGTTACCGTGACGAGACAGACGAGACCAAACAGAACGCGTCCTTCGAAGCAAAACTCAAGCACCCAATGCGCTCGATTCTCATTGGCTCAGAAGAGAGCTTCCATCTCCGCCTGCGCTACCAAATTTGGGCCAGCAGCACATTTGCCAAGCTCACGACCAAAATTCGACAACATTCCTGAGTGTCTCATTTTGTCACCGGTGAGACACCGGCGGTCCGGGAGACGCCGCATGCTAACGCAATGGCGCGTCGGTTTGGACGGTAAGCGTAACGTTCGCCAAGATCCTTGTCCTAATTTCCGCCAACATTCAGGCGACAAAAAGGACAAGGTGCACAAGTTTTTTTTTAAAAACTTGTTTTGCTCATTTTTATCACTTTTATAAGTGCTTTCTGAGTGAGGCGAGAGAATGAGAGTAGGTGCATAGGTAGGTATATTAACAGTGCCAGCACTGGCTTTTGTGTCTCCTCTGGTCCTCTTTCAGTTCGCAATTGTGTCACCGGAGTAAACGGCAGAACGATGACCTTTTTTACCTCTGCCTCGTGGCCTCTGTTTCGGTGTGATGATGAAGCCCACTCATAGTATGGGATGGGCACATTCCCCCAGTTGCCGCCACCTCCCTCTTGATCTGCCTGCGGCAGGTATGCCCAACAAAACAGAAGTTGCAGTCACATAGCACCTGCTGATATGCGTTGCATTTGGCGCAGGAAAGCGTTATTGGAAGTGTCATTCTATCATCACTGATGCCATTGCTAGTGATGGAGAATGTCTAAGAGGTCACTGGAAGTGAACGGTGCCGGATTTATTATTGAGGTGAAATCCAAGTATATTTTTCTTGAACAGACATCCGGGACGTCATGTTTTTTGGTGTCACCAGACAATTAATGAAGTTTCTCATGTTCACAATATTCCCATTATGGGCTGGAGGTTATGTTAACAGCTATTTATTTAATTGACAAGAAGAAGGTAATCTGTGTGACGCAAGGCGTACAGGGGATTATGTCCACCTGCAGCGGCGGTCAACATTTTTTTCTTTCACAGCCGTAGTTGCCAGGGTCTTCCACCACTGACCGCAGGTAGACACATCTGCAGATATCCAGGTCGACTGGTTGAATTCCAGTATTAACTGAATCCCAAACACATTGTCACATGGTTGGGTAACAACGAACTCCAGTGCTGGCCGGTACACCATCCACATGTCAGAGTTTGCTTCTTGGGAAATACAACGTGAACGGCTGATTGCAGAGGTGTATTAATCGACTGACGGAGCCTGTCAAGCAATATCCGCGCGACTGTACACACGTTTGACGTTTGTGGGTGGACAAGATAGGTTCATGTCTGCAGGGGCGACAGGAAAAGTTGGAGGGGTGATTTTCATGGGACACTATTTCCCCAGAGGGGCACTACCGGCTGATAACATTTCAAGGACAGGGGTGCACTCGAGTGTTCGAGTGCCCGTGTGTGTGTGGGGGGGGGGGGGAGTGCCTTCGGCTAAAATTTCAAGGAGACGGGGGGGGCACACTACATCCTGTAGGGAAGCCTTTTTGCAGAGGGAAGCCACTTTCCACTCTCCAGTCAGAGGGATGCCTCTCTCCACTTTCCAGTCAGAGAGAAGCCAATCTCCACTCTCAAATCAGAGGGACGCCGCTCTCCACTCTCCAGTCAGAGAGGGCACCGAGAAATAGTGGCGGTAAGACTAGTCCCCCTGCTAACATGACATGGCTGGACACATGCACAATCACTACGCACATGCAAGTCGCAAGTCACATTTTCTCAAAGCAAGCGACCAAAGTATCGGAAGCTGCACAGTACTGCAGTGGCCTTCAACTGTCAGGAATAACTTCAGTTATCAACAGCACTTTTGCTGCATATTCAAAATTGAAATAGTCATAGAAGTTGCATCACAGATACCTAACAATTTCAAGTGGACGATCCGCAATATAACTTTGGGGGTGCATACAGCAGGTTTGTTGGAGGACAGAATACGTTGTTATGTGCATATACCTACATCCAAAGAAATGCAAATGTACGACTGCATTACTACCCTGAAAGTTGGCAGGATTTGACTTTGACGGCGGAACCAGAACGAATAGGGCAGCGGTGATGGAAGGTTTTATATCTTAGCACGACACATCTAAGTAATAAGTATTCTCACGTGAAGTATAATATACGTAAGCGCAAATCAATGTAGCACTAGGCATACGTATACGTGAACGGACGCTATGTGAGCCAAAACAAAAACAAACAAATGGCGCAACCGTTCCGTTATTATTGCATGCTCATGTCAACTGGGCATACATTTCGTATTATACAAGATGTTTCTATAGAGTTGGATCTACGATTATTTCAGTGTCTGCTACTTTTCTTAGTCAACATGTTCCCCGCTTGCATGACCAGGCCGACCGTAAACGGAAAATGCCGTTCAAAGCGATTCTCAACAGCTTCGATCTAGTGGCCCGTTTACGAGCAAGGCAACTTTAAAAAAAAACTTAATCTGAATTCTCCCATTTGGCGACAGACGCGATGTGGTGGAAAGTGCTGAATATTTTGAGTAACCTTTGTAAATAGCGTAACGTTCTCTGACACTGCTGACTGCATTTGTAATTGTTTTTCGTGAGTCAAATGGTGCGTTGTCTGCATTGACTATACGCATTGACTATACGCATTGACTATACGCATTGACTATACGGCGATTCCAAGAAATATCACCAAGGCATGTTCAACACATCCGCTCCGATGTTGACTAAAATAGTTTCATGTAGTTATCGTTGGTCCAGATTACGATATTATGTGCTTAGTTTTGTAGATCTTGCAGGCAAGTTATTTTCACCTGGTAGTGATAGTCTAGGGTTTGCCTCGCTTGCACGGCAACTGGCTCTCAAATCCAACAAGTTCTCAAATCCAACAGTCGTTAATGCCCTTGTATTGACCGGGCTGATAGCAATACGGCGACAACTTGTGGAACAGCTTCAACAGCAGAGAAAGCAAACACCAGCGAGTTCCTTTGCAAGTTCGTGCCTCCAGTTTCTAGACACCCGTTACGACAGCCGTCCCAGCGTTCACTACTTACTCCAGGGCTACATCTTACCACGTCGACCGGTCGACTCCGTCTCATTTCTGGCTCTGACATTTGACCTCTGTGACCCATTACGGATTCAGCTTTACAATGCAATCAATACAACAATCATCAGATAGATGATTGATTCGGCATCCATGAGGTAAAAATGAGACATGTCAAGATATAATTGTATTAAAAGGTAACTGAGTCAATGAAGCGTCACGAGGTCAAATGTTGACCACACTTGTTTGTATTTCATTGGGCAAATCATCAGCTTTGAAATGCTATTATGTTTGGGAAGCTAATTGCTCTCACCGAAAAGTTAAAATGTTTTTCGATATGAACTTTCTCCGTGACATCTATACGTATCTAACCATCTATCTCGTGGCCCCTTTCTCACTGAAACCAACGCATCTCAGAATCGTAATCTGGGGCATAGGTAACACAGTGCACCAGTTTTCATAAAAATCGGAGGGGGGTAGTGAACAATTGGTGTCTACCTTGGTGATTTGTCCTGGAATCGCTCTATGCCGACTGTAGGATATTTAACTCACCAGAGCAATTAAGCTATATAGCTGCACAAGCAAAGCAACAAACTCGGAGCACCCGAACCCTGTCACCAGTCAGCAAGTCGCAACACTCAGCCAGCATCGCAAAACTCACGATTGCCGCATGCCCCAATATCAGTACGTTCCAGTATCTCTCAGAACGGATACCTGTGCTAAATGAAAACAATATTTCAAGCACGTTTCCAGGTAATGTTAAAGCAAAGCATTTCGTTTTGTTTCAATTACCCTAAATTTACTGAAGACTTAGCAGACAGCAGTTCCGGTAATTGCTGTGACCCGACTGTCATTGGGTTACTTTTGGATGATCCGTGCAAAATTCCCTTAGCATAAATTTGCCCTAAGCTTTTGGGATGTCTTGGTATGTCCGAAGCCCGTATGCTTGTGAGCAATGTGTTCGTAAATTTTCCTAATCTTATCGTATCGTATTCGGAAGTTTCGCTCCTCATGAGAACGGCGTAAATGATCTACCAGGGAACATCATTCGAGCCTACAGGGCCTCGTCATATATGCTTTGACTGGGGAATAACTGGCCTTTTTTCGAATTGGACCGGTGGAAAATCAAACTAGACCCAACTCTGATGTCATATGTTTACCAGTCATCAGAGCTAAGGGTCTTCCATGGGGGCTGAGCTACTGGAATTATGATCGCAAGAGAAGCAACCAACTCCACCTGGAAATGAAGCGCAAACTGCAGCCCGCGGTTCTCAATAGCGAGAGGTGGAAGCCTATTCGAACTTGTTCGCAATGACCAGCATTGGGTTATTTTGTTAACGATGTACTTTCCGGTATTTTTACCCAGCGTTTTCAAGTATTTTCTTTATAAGCGCTATCAGGTCTATCCATCTGCGTCTGTCACCTACTGGGAATTTTGGAGGCGGTCAGTCATGCAGTGTGGGAGTCGGTCATGCAGTCTGGCAGGAGGTCAGTCATTCTTTCTGGGAGACGGCCAATCATGAATATTGGAGGTGGTCAGCCACGCAGTCTGGGAGGTGGTCAGTCGCGCAGTCTGGGAGGTGATCAGTCACGCAGTCTGGGAGGTGGTCAGTCACGCAGTCTGGGAGGTGGTCAGTCACGCAGTCTGGGAGGTGGTCAGTCACGCAGTCTGGGAGGTGGTCAGTCACGCAGTCTGGGAGGTGGTCAGTCACGCAGTCTGGAGGTGGTCAGTCACGCAGTCTGCGAGGTGGTCAGTCGCGCAGTCTGGGAGGTGGTCAGCGTGCGTGGTCAGTCACGCAGTCTGGGAGGTGGTCAGTCACGCAGTCTGCGAGGTGGTCAGTCGCGCAGTCTGGGAGGTGGTCAGTCACGCAGTCTGCGAGGTGGTCAGTCGCGCAGTCTGGGAGGTGGTCAGTCACGCAGTCTGCGAGGTGGTCAGTCACGCAGTCTGCGAGGTGGTATGCAGTCGGAGGTGGTCAGTCACGAGTCTGGACGGTGGTCAGTCACGCAGTCTGGAGGTGGCAGTCGCGCAGTCTGCGAGGTGGTCAGTCACGCAGTCTGCGAGGTGGTCAGTCGCGCAGTCTGGGGGGTGGTCAGTCACGCAGTCTGGAAGGTGGTCAATCATGCTGTCCTCAACGATAAACGACATGGAATGTCGACAGACAAGTATGGAATCTTATATCTAGATAGGGACAGGTGGTCTACTCTAAATCAGAGGGAATTCGCATTTGGATAACAAAGCAAAAGGTGTTTTCGGTTTTTGAAGTGTTTTTGTTGTTGTAAGTTTCCCTGCGCTACGTACACTTGTCACCGCCTCTGAAATGGTTGGATCATTTTACGCTTACTCTTTCCAAGTGGCTATATCAGATAAATGAACTTTCGCCACAAAGTTCACAGTGATTGTTCTCCGCATACGGTTTATGCGCTATCGCGGAGCTTTGTTTTTACACAAGAGTGACCTACTTGTCGACAAGATGAAGCTACCTAAGTGATGACGAGCATCAACTGCTCATGGGAAATGCGGCAAAAATCGTTTACGGTTTCAGTACGAAGTTCTGTAATTTTATAGTATGGCGTTCGCGAGCCCAGGATACGCCAATTTGGCTGCAAATCAGGCAGAGAGCAGAAGGGCAGCTGACGCTTCACAGGCATGAGTCGTATAAGTACTGAAGAGAACGGCAGCTTAAAATCGTGCGACCGGTTCGTCGTGCCTGGTCCTGCAGAGCAGGCTACACCGTGGCGGGCGGCGACTGCAGCTGTTCTCTGAGATAAATGTGCACGGATTAGTGCCGAGCAAAGCAATCGGCTCCTGCGCAGACCTCATGCCATGGTGAGATTTCGGCAGGTTTCATGCCACGACCTTTCGAGACAGTGCCACACGTGACAAGCGTACATCGACACTCGACTGCGGAAGTGAACAGGATCAGCCAGACAGTGCTAGTGGGGTGAGTGCTGAAGTGTTGCCGCCACTGCACCACTCCGACACCCAGTTGGTACATCACAGGGCAGACGAGGAACCATGAGCTGGATACATAGCGCGTGTGGGAACCTATGTAGCTGCCTCAGATATAATTTCAGTCATTCAGTCAGCTATGACTTATACCAGACTCTGTGCTCAGCGCATTCAAGCTAAGCCGCATCGATTGCGTCAGTTGCCAGTTTGAGATCACGAACCAGCCGCGGACACTTGCGGCACATCTCTGAACTCAACGGGCTCGCTGCTGCAATTTACGCGCACAAGCGTACATTGTAGCGGGCCGGGCGGGAAAGCAGCGAGAAGGGCGGGAAAGTGGGGCCGGCGGCCGTCGGCCGCCCGGCCCGGCCACAGGAGCGAGGCCCGACGTGAGTCCAGTCTTCCCCGGCCCGGTCAGCGGCCGCGGCCGCATCGGCGCAGCGGCGGCGGCGCGCCGTCGGCTGGCGCGCCTGGCCTGTCGGGAGAGGGGGTAGTGCGCCGGACAGACTGATTGGACTTACGTCGGCCCGCCGCTCCCAGCCCGGCGCCGGCGCGCGCGCGCGCCCGCGCCCGCCAGTCCAATCACGTCTGACCAGCGCCGCCCTCTCTGCCGCAGGATGCAGGCGACGCTGTGCGTGTGCGCCCTGCTGGCCACGCTGGCCGCCGGCCAGCACATCGACCGCGGCTACGTGCCGCCGCAGCCAAACCCGGGCGGCGAGGTGGTGGCCAAGCGGTGCCCGCCGGTGAGCACCGTCACGCAGTACGTGAGCAGCGTGGTGGTGCGCACCGAGCGGCGCGACCTGACGCAGCAGGTGGTGGAGCACGTGCAGCGCACGATCGTCTCCACACTGCTGGTGCCGTCGCGCATCCTCTCGACGTCGCTGGTGCTGCGCACCATCGTGGTGACGAGCCAAGTGGTGCGCACCGTGCAGAAGACCGAGTTCGTCACCAGCACGCTGCTCGTGGGCGGCACCACCAGACGGGTGGTGTTCACCGAGGTGCGCGAGGTGGTGAAGACGGTGGTGCTGCCGGTCGTGCAGACGCTGACGTCGACGCACGTGCGCACCACCAACGTGATCCGCTCACAGCTGGTGACCGTGGTCAGCACGCACGTGCTGCAGGTGCCGCAGGTGGTGACCAGCACGCAGTTCTCGACGGTGCCCGGGCCGCAGGTGGTGGTGACCGTCGTGCGCCCCGTGGTGCGCACCGACTTCGTCACGCAGCCCGCCCGGCAAGTGTTCCGCACCACGGTGCTGCAGGACGTGCGCGTGGTCACCACCCGCGTGACGGTGCCGGGTGCCGTGCGCACCTCCACCGCCGTGCTGCCGTCCACGCAGGTGGTGCCGGTGCGGTCCCAAGTGGTCGTCTCGCACGTCATCACGGCGCGCGTCACCGAGACGCAAATGTACGAGCGCACGCTGTTCATGACGTTCACGTCGGCCAGAGTGGTGCCGGTGGTGGTGCCGCGCACCGTCTTGGTCACGTCGCGCGTGCGGAGCACCGCGCTGGTCCGCGTGACGACCGCGCAATACCGCGACGTCGTTCGCACCGTGACGGAGAGGGTGCAGGTGGCGCCCATCCGCACCACCCAGCTCACCACCCAGGTGGTCACCGTCAGCCGGCCGGGCCGCGTGAACCAGGTGGTGCGCACGCTGGTCGGCCAGCCGCGGGAGCGTCTGGTGGTGCACACGGAGATCGTGCGCCAGCCAGTCCGCAAGGTCGTCGTCGTCGACGTGCCGTGCCGCAGTGGAAGCGGAGACGGCGGCATCGTGGTCGGCGGCTGCATTAACGGAGTGGGCCCCGGGTGTGGCAGGGGAGGCGGCGGCTGCATTAACGGAGTGGGCCCCGGGTGTGGCAGGGGAGGCGGCGGCTGCATTAACGGGGTGGGCCCCGGGTGTGGCAGGGGAGGCGGCGGCTGCATTAACGGAGTGGGCCCCGGGTGTGGCGGGGGAGGCGGCGGCTGCATTAACGGAGTGGGCCCCGGGTGTGGCAGGGGAGGCGGCGGCTGCATTAACGGAGTGGGCCCCGGGTGTGGCGGGGGAGGCGGCGGCTGCATTAACGGAGTGGGCCTCGGGTGTGGCAGGGGAGGCGGCGGCTGCATTAACGGAGTGGGCCCCGGATGCAGTGGATACTCGGGCTACCACAGCGGAGGTTACGCATACTAAGCTAACATTCTGTGACGTTTTCGTCCTACTTGGAGCAGTGCAGCGATCACCTGAGCGAGAAAGAAAGGGGAAAGCAGCAGGCATAAAGTTGTGCGCCATCATCATGAGATGGATTGTCATCGGGCAATGAGATGGGAAGCAAATCTCATAATTATGGCCTTTACACTACAGTGAAATTCGGGGAAAACGTTTCGACTGTTGGTGTATCGGACGTGCTCAATGTGTCAATATACATGCACTCAAAATATGTTCAACTGCCGTGCCAGAGCCGACGTCAGCACATCTGCAAGATCGCCACACCAGATCGCTCCGGTGAGTTACTGATTTGCAAACGTGACAAATGTAAAACAATACACATGTCAGCTCTGTGCATCAATGCTGACTTTGTGGACTGAATTTCAGGATGCATGCCGTTGTAGTTTTGCTCGGCCTACTATCTCTGGCTGAGGCCAAGCCTCAACAATACAGCGGGAACTACATACCGCCTCAGAAAGGCACGGTGACCGGCATCCTCGACGTCGTCACCACTGGGGGCAGTTCAACCGGTGGCCAGGGTGCGTTTCAGTCCAGCATCACTGGCGGCTGCGTGAACGGAGTTGGGCCCGGCTGCGGCGGCAGCGGCAGCGGCAGTGGCTACGACACCACGAGCGTCGGAGGCTGCGTCAACGGCGTGGGTCCCGGCTGCGGCACCGGCACGGGCTGCGTCAACGGCGTGGGTCCCGGCTGCGGTACCGGCACCGGCTGCTTCAATGGAGTTGGTCCCGGCTGCGGTACCGGCACCGGCTGCTTCAACGGCGTGGGTCCCGGCTGCGGCACCGGCACCGGCTGCTTCAATGGAGTGGGTCCTGGCTGCGGCACGGGCTGCGTCAATGGCGTGGGTCCTGGCTGCGGCACGGGCTGCGTCAATGGCGTTGGTCCCGGCTGCGGTACCGGCACCGGCTGCTTCAATGGAGTGGGTCCTGGCTGCGGCACGGGCTGCGTCAATGGCGTGGGTCCCGGCTGCGGCACCGGCACCGGCTGCTTCAATGGCGTGGGTCCTGGCTGCGGCATCGGCGGAGGCGGCAGCGGCGGCGGCGGCCTGCGCTGCCCGACGGACCAGGTGGTGACGCTGCCGCGCATCTCCACCAGCGTGCAGCTGCAGGTGAACACGGTCACCGTCACCAGTGTCAGCACGGTGATCGTAGTGCGCACGTCGCGCGTGGTGTCGTACGTCACGAGCACGGTGCGGCGCACCAGCGTGGTGACCAGCGTCGCGCTGGTCTCGCGACTGCTCACCAACGTGGTCACGAATCGGCTGGTCGCCACGGTGCGGCTGCCCGACAAGGTGCTGACCAGCACGGAGGTCGTCACCAGCGTGGTCGGCGTGCGCACGCAGTACCGCACGCAAACGACGGTGGTGCCGCTCAACGTGGTGCGCACCGTCTTGACGACGGTACGGTCCACGCAGGTGGTGCGCACCACGGTGCGGGTGCCGCAGCTGCAGCGCAGGTTCACCACGGTGGTGGTGCCGGGTCCGGCCGTCACCCAAGTCAAGACGATGTTCAGCACCAGCGTGGTGACCAGCGTGGTGCAGCAGCCGCCGAATACGGTGGTGCGCACCAGCATCAATGTTCAGGTGAGTTTCAGACCAGGGAGACAGGCTAACGCTGTCCGATTTGCACGGTACATTTGTCCTTCGACCCGTGGAGGACCTCTCATTTAAGCCCGCGGAGGGAGACAATCCACCCCCACACTCGCGTCTGTTGTCGGCAGAAAATGACACACGCATCGTCTCTCGCGTCACCCGCCAATACTACATAATGATTCCAGTATTTGGCTTACAACATTTTTTATTCAACATAAATTCTTGAAGCTAAGCCCATCATCATTTTCTTTGGGAATAAGCACACGATGGGAATAACGAAGGAGGAAATGATGTAATTTAGAACACACACAGCAATGAACAAACACCCTTTTGAGACTCATGTTCTTCCACCATCGGCAATGATTGCATTCCATGCAAACGATTTGTCACACAGTCTACCACAGTTGACGCGCCCAACACAGTCGGCTGAAGCTGTCGCTTGCGCTGAACCCGGCGGCTGACATGCCTGCTGTCTGATGCCCTCTGACCGCCAACCGTTCCGGCCGACAGACCCAGTACCGGACTTCAACGATCCGCCAGCCGGACCGGATCGTGACCGTGACGAGCGTGCGCCCCGTGTTCGTCACGTCCGTGGTGCGCGTGACGCAAGTCGTCACGCACACCGTCACCGACCTCCAGGTGGTGCAGAGCACCATCACGCACACGCAGGCCACCACGCTGACCGTGCCCGTGACGTCGACGCAGTACCGCAGCGTGCTGCGCACCGAGTTCGTCACGGACATCGTGACGAGCACGCAGGTGGTGCCGGTGCAGCGGGTGCGCGAGAGCGTCACAACGGTGCGCCTCACCGCCCAGCCGGAGGTGATCGTCGTCACCAGCAACGTGGTGGTCACGAGCACGGTGCGCGGCCAGGACATTGTCACCACCAGCTTAGTCACCCAGATCCCGCCCGACCGGCTGGTGACGCAGATCGTGCGGAAGACGGTGCGCGAGGAGGTGCTGGTGACGAAGTACA